>CABFOW010006846.1:15428-28570 GCA_902141385.1 Timema californicum
TAACTCTTTCCCTACCTTCCTAATCCCAACCCCATTAAATTAAAAACGTGGCTAGTGCAGTCTGTTATTAAGACGCGGCAAAATCTTAAGTAAAAATAATGAATGTAAAACAAAGATGACTAAAGAATATGAAACAAAACTATTAACAAAAATAAAATAAAATTTAAAAATAATCAGAATATAAATAAAGTAATTTTATATAATTTATTAAATATACTCCTTTTCTCGTGGATTCAGAAGTTTTTCTAATTAACGGGTCATGGAAATTATGTATTCCGTATACTGTACCGGTAGGGGACAGTGATAAAGGATAGTCCTGTATTTTCTCCAGGTCTTAATTGTGTTGAATTTAGATACTAAGACTTAATTTACAAAATAATAACTATTTATAAATCTCGACAACCTTTCGTGCGTCCATTTTTGTAGCTGTGGCCCGTGTAGAATAGTTATAACAGCTCTGAGATTTGTAAACGAACAAACAAACAAACAGATGTCACGAACATGTGACTTTGTGTGTGTGTGTGTGTGTATATATATATGTATATGTGTGAATTTATGTGTATATATATGAATGTATGTATATACATACATATATATGTATATTCAAGTATATATATGTGAATTTATGTGTATATATATGAATTTATGTATATACATAAATATATATGTATATGTATTTATGTATGTACATAAATATATATGTATATTTAAATATATATATATGAATTTATGTATATACATTAATATATATATGTATATGTAAATATATATATGTGAATTTATGTGTATATATATGAATTTATGTATATGCATACATATATATGTAAGTATATATATATGTATATACATATATATATATATATATATATAAATATACATATATGTAAGTATATATATATATATATGGCAAGTGCGAGCCTTCAACGGATATCGACTTGTTTGTCCCCGGAATAAGCCAAAGTAAGCTTTTAAGGGAATTATTAAACTAATATAATAGATATTTTCAGTTTTCCTAAGATTTACCACGAACCATAACATATTTACTGATCGGTGATGGTCGGGAGACCACCTGTTGGGAAACACTGGTTCTAGTTGTACAGCTGTGCGATATTAGTTGTAGAAGTGTAAGGAGAAAAAAAAAATGAAAGCGAGAGAGAAAATTAAAACAAACAAATCGACTGAACAGACCATTTGAAAAGCAACGAGGTGCCGAAATGAGTGATGTTCAGTCCAATCTGGCGTTCGGACAGGTTCAAATAGGTGAGCGCGAGTGAGGAGGGTGCAGGAGGGTGAATTGCACGATAGGATACGTACGGGTGGTATTGGCCGGGGAGAGGGGAGCAGAACGGGCATAACTCGAGGCTAAATAACAGACGGAGCTTGCATAAATTGGTATCACAGGTGGTTGAGCAATTACAACGTATCTTCCCCTGGGGGCCACGACGGGTGAGTACAATGCAGGTGGTGAGGTACACTCATTGGGGATACCTGGTGTTGGAGCGGCCATTAGTCAGGGGAAAACTTTCTACACACTCGACACGTGTATAATAGGATTTTGGTAGGAAGGGTCATTTGAAATGACTTTTTTTTCTTACCAAAATAAACATCAGAGATAAAAACAAAATAATATCGAGAATACCCCTTTGGTTCTCGAATGGTTTAAGATGGAATGGAAAGAGACGCAAAATAGGGCAGTGTTTTTTGCAGTTTTTATGGCAAATATTTTATTTTTGCTAAAATAAATAAAAATATTTCACCAGTACAAACCTAAACTTGAATTTTCTTCACTTGGTGATATTAACAGTTTATGAATATCTATCATGAAAAGAGGCATTTGATGAGAAACTTTTAAATGAACAGAAAGTGTTGTTATTAAATTCAAGGTGACCTGGCGGTCTAGGGGTAAGGTGTCAGACTTCTATGCTGGCGGCCGGGGTTCAATCGTCGGTCCTGGCAAAGATTTATCTGATTATCAAAACCTCCCTTCACCTCTGACAAGACATCTTGTGAATGTGAGGTTTGCCAGGCCTCCACCGTGGTTCGGATTCCACGTTAAATAGTAGGTCCTTCATTTCATCTCACAATCACCCTACCATTTTTCACATTAACGTAAGTGCGTATAAACCGAATGGGTAGTAAGACGTGGTGCTAATAATAATAATAATAATAATAATAGTTAAATTCAAGGACACTCGTGATAGATATTCAAGTACGGTTGATCTCACCATGTGGATAAAATAAAACTATATTTGTACTGGAGCAATATTTTATTTATCTTAGCAAAAAAAAATTATTTTTTTTACCAATAAAACTGCAAAAACAGTGACCTTTTCTCGAGTCTCCTTCCATCCCACCTTAAGATATCTATCGCAATGTTCTGAACCGCTAATGAGAGTGATATTGGTGTTGATGTCCCACTCTAGTGCACTGAGCTACTTTTACTAAATGGTTTACCACTCTCCCTACATACAAATGCTGCTCCAATTCATTTAAATTCAACCTTACTTATCCTTTACCCATTATCATAGTTGGAAAATATTAGATATGGAACTTTCAAGTCCTCGAATTATATGGTTTTCGAGAAATTCAAGATTCATAAAAAATTTTAAAAAAAGTTTCTAATAATAAAATGAAGAACTTGACTTTATAAAACAGTTTCAATCAATTGATTAAATTAATTGTTAAAGAATCGTATAGTCAGGACAAGGACAAAACAGTTTGAATATAATTAATTTACTAAATATAGGTGTTCACTATGTTGTTCATGACGTAACAGACATGACAAACGATTTATTATTTGTCAACTACACCAAGCCTTACACAATATTTGTCATTCACATCCAAACATTTTTTATTTTATTTAAATTGTAAAGTATTTTTTAAATATAAGAAAATTTGAATTTGTATTCGCGATTCGAAAAAAGTTTAAGACTCGAAATTGAGATTCAGATTCTATAAATAACTCGAGGCTAAATAACAGACGGAGCTTGCATAAATTGGTATCACAGGTGGTTGAGCAATTACAACGTATCTTCCCCTGGGGCCACGACGGGTGAGTACAATGCAGGTGGTGAGGTACACTCATCGGGGATACCTGGTGTTGGAGCGGTCATTAGTCAGGGGAAAACTTTCTACACACTCTACACGTGTATAATAGGATTTTGGTAGGAAGGGTCATTCGAAATGACTTTTTTGTTTACCAAAACAAACATCATGGATAAAAACAAAATAATATCGAAAAAAAACCTTTGGTACTCGAATGGTTTAAGATGTAATGGAAAGGGACGCAAAATAGGCCAGTGTTTTTTGCAGTTTTTATGGGAAATATTTTATTTTTGCTAAAATAAATAAAATATTGCACCAGTACCAACCTAAAGTTGAATTTTCTTCACTTAGTGATATTAACAGTTAATGAATATATATCATGAAAAGAGGAATTAGATGAGAAACTTTTAAATGAACAGAAAGTGTTGTTATTAAATTCAAGGTGACCTGGTGGTCTAGGGGTAAGGTGTCAGACTTCTATGCTGGTGGCCGAGGTTCAATCCTCGGTCCCGGCAAAGATTTATCTGATTACTAAACCCTCCCTTCACCTCTGACAAGACATCTTGTGAATGTGAGGAATGCTAGGCCTCCACCGTGGTTCGGATTCCACGTTAAATAGTAGGTCCTTCATTTCATCTCACAATCACCCTACCATTATACATTAGCATAAGTGCGTATAAACCGAACGGGTAGTAAGACGCGGTGCTAATAATAATAAAAATAATTAAATTCAAGGACTCTCTTGATATATATTCAAGTACGGTTGTTCTCACCATGTGGATAAAATTAAACTATATTTGTACTGGAGCAATATTTTATTTATTTTAGCAAAGAAAAAATATATTTTTTTTGCCATTAAAACTGCAAAAACAGTGACCTTTTCTCGAGTCTCCTTCCATCCCACCTTAAGATATCTATTGCAATGTTCTGAACCGCTCATGAGAGTGAGATTGGTGTTGAAGTCCCACTCTAGTGCACTGAGCTACTTTTACTAAATGGTTTACCACTCTCCCTACATACAAATGTTGCTCCAATTCATTTAAATTCAACCTTACTTATACTTTACCCATTATCATAGTTAGAAAATATTAGATATGGAACTTTCGAGTCCTCGAATTCTATGGTTTTCGAGAAATTCAAGCTTCATAAACATTTCTAAAAAAAGTTTCTAATAATAAAATGAAGAACTTGACTTTATAAAACAGTTTTAATCAATTGATTAAACTAATTGTTAAAGAATCGTATAGTCAGGACAAGGACAAAACAGGTTTATTATAATTAATTTACTAAAGACAAGTGTTCACTTTGGTGTTCATGACGTAACAGACATGACAAACATTGTATCATTTGTCAGCTGCACCAAGCCTTACACAATATTTGTCATTCACATCCAAACATTTTTTATTTTATTTAAATTGTAAAGTATTTTTTAAATATTAGAAAATTCGAATTTGTATTCGCGATTCGAAAAAAGTTTAAGACTCGAAATTGAGATTCAGATTCTATAAATATAGGATTTGACATGTCCCTATTAAATATGTGTACAACCCAAAGGGGTAGAGGGACGCAGCACTTAAAGAATAAAATGGAAGGTTATAGTAAGCTCTGCGTATAACCCGAACGGGTAGTAAGACGTGGTGCTAATAATAATAATATAATAGGCTTACTACCGACGCAGCACTGTACATACGAACTAATAACTACTACTATATAGTAAAGATTCTAGTAGGAAGAAAAAAGGCCTTTCCTACCAAACCAGGGTATATGACGAGCTATTAGTAATACAAAAAAAATACAACTAGTTAGTTTGGTCGACCTCAGTGATGTTGGGGTATAGTGCTCGCCTCATTACCCGATGTTCGTGGGTATCATACCCATCTGGGGTTGACGGATGTTTCTGGAACGATAAAAATCCGTAGCACAACTTATTTCGAAGGAGAAGTAAAGCAGTCGGTCCCATGTCAATTGTGGAAAGTAAAAGAACCGTAAAAGCTATGTGAAAATACCTTTTTCTGGAAAAATTGTTAGGCTTCTTCTTCTCTCACTCATGGAAATTCTCGTGTTCTGATATAATCAGTCGGCTCAAAACGTGCTCGTTAATTACCTCAAATAATAAAAATCTAAATAACAGCTTATATCCCTATAAAATTAGCATATTATTATAAATGCATATAATGCGAACTGGTAGGGAAATAGGATAATGAAAACATAATCTTTATAACACCTCTCTTCCCGATAGGCTTTATACACTACTTAAGCCTGGAAAAATACAAAATTTACAATTAATATTTCATCTTATTTAGAAAATAATATTAGGGTGACCTGGCGGTCTAGTGTTAAGGTGTCAGACTTCTGTATTGGCGGCCGGGGTTCAATCCTCGGTCCCGGCATAGATTTTTCTGATTACCAAACCCTTCCTCCACCTCTGACAAGACATCTTGTGAATGTGGGGAATGCCAGGCCTCCACTGTGGTTCGGATTCCACGTTAAACTGTAGGTCCTCCATTTCATCTCACAATCACCCTACCATTACACATTAGCGTAAGTGCGTATAGCCCGAACGGGTAGTAAGACGCGGTGCTAATAATAATTATAATAATAATAATAATAATAGAGAATAATACGTGGGTTCATGTTATATACTGGTAAGGGGCTAGCACGATTGACTTTTGAATCGGAAGAAGAAGAGTAGCTCACAGTCAACGGAGCTAGGAATTATTTTAATGATGTGATTTTCGGTTTTGCAGACAGGAAAATAATGATGTTATTCTTTTAAATGTATATTTATCTTTCAGAAACATTATGATAAATAATACTTCTAGTTACTGATAGCCACTATTGACACTAGAGCTTACGAACATTGTTAAACTATTTTAAATATTCAAAATAGAGCTGTTGAAACTTCTCTTTCCTGCTTTGTGATTAATAAAAAGATATTTATTTCTCTCTTGACGAATTTATAATATTATACCTCCTGCTTCGCCATTCATCAATGGAAAACCTTAAAATGTTTTCCTTCTCGAGAGCTGTCATCGTGAGATCTGGTTGTTTGCCATCATTTTAAATTTATTTTCTAGATAACCATCTTAAAAGATAAATGTATCAAGTATTGACTATTTCATTTGCTCTACAATTTCTCTCTCTACATATTGAAGAGTATTTTATTGCCACTGGTAGTAAATATACTGTAAATATATATTTATTACGTGATTTGACCTTAGATTATTAAGGTTAAGTCTAGATAGGATGCATTGGGGTGGTTTCTTTTTTTTAACATTACTCTTTAATTTGTCAAGATACATGCTGCTATATTTTGTCCAATACTTACCCGAATTATTCTAGGTGCTTTAGTTTTCTATAGTATAATTTGCAGCTGACTGAAAGAATAAAGGAGATTCAAAGCACCAAAGTTACGTAGAAATGGCATGACTGGGAGATGAGTCACCTCTGGGTTAAATAGGGTTATTCAGATATTCAGATAAAAACTAAACAGGTTATAAGGGTTGACAAGACAAGTATATACACGTGATGAACTTGGGGTCTGGGATGAAAAAATGGTGCTGCTAAGAAACATAAAGTGGTCGTTCTAAACACCTGGGGGTTAGGCAAATCATGCAACACATCCTCAGTCGAAATAACAATGCGATCTCCACATCGGCCTCTGTCAGGGCCAAACATTGAAAGAATAAGAAATTTCTCATGGGTACCATTTGGCAGGCAATTCAATGTTTGTTAATATTCATAATACTTTAAACCAAACTCCACTTGATATGTAACCTACTTCGGTGGTCGCATGGTCTATGGCGTCACTCTCTATATAGACTAGACTGCCAATGACAAGTATTTCTGGGTTCTAAGCTCTGTCGAGTATAATGATGTTTTTCTTTTTCTAGATGTTTTTCTTTTTCTTAAAAGTTGTTCCATTCTACCTCCATGAAAATTCTGGTACACTTCCTTCAAATTCGACCTTTCTCATTCATATTACATTAGCGTAATTAGTACAGAAGTTACAAACCTGCTTTGTTTAATCCTGTTTAAGAAATGCAGCTATGATCATTTGACGGCTGAAAGTAATATAATTGAACTGTAACTCATTTATGACGAAAAATAAGAGAGGAGCCAAATAAAAAATATCATTTTAAAATTTCACAATAAAAATCAAATGTTAAAAAATATTGTTATTGAAAATTAGTAAGTTGTACATCAACTATTAACTACTATATTATTTTATCTGAATAAGTTAATCAGATAAAAACCAAACAGGTTATAGGGGTTGACAAGACAAGTATATACACGTGATGAACTTGTGGTCTGGGATGACAAAATGGTGCTGCTACGAAACATAAAGTGGTCGATCTAAACACCTGGGGGTTAGGCAAATCATGCAACTCATCCTCACTCGAAAGAACAATGCGATCTCAACATCGGCCTCTGTCAGGGCCAAACATTGAAATAATAAGCAATTTCTCATGGGTACCATTTGGCAGGCAATCCAATGTTTGTTAATATTTGTAATAATTATTTAAACCAAACTCCACTTGATATATAAACTACTTCGGTGGTCGCATAGTCTATGGTGTCACTCTCTATATAGACTAGACTGCCGATGACAAGTATTTTTGTGTTATAAGCTCGGTCGAGTATAGTGATATTTTTATTTTTCTTAAAAGTTTTTCCATTATACCTCCATGAAAATTCTGGTACACTTCCTCCAAATTCTACCTTTCTCATTCCTATTACATTAGCGTAATTAGTACAGATGTACAGATGATCATTTGATGGCTGAAAGTAATATAATTGAACTGTAACTCATTTTAGACGAAAAATGAAAGGAGCCAAATAATTTTTTTTTTAATTTCACAATAAAAATAAAATGTTAAACAATTTGTTATTGAAAATTAGTAAGTTGTACATCAACTATTAACTACTATATTATTTTATCTGAATAAGTTAAAACTTATACTATCCAAACGTTAGTTACAAAGGTATTAGTTATGGATTTCGAATTGTTATATTATAATAATGNAAATAAAATGTTAAACAATTTGTTATTGAAAATTAGTAAGTTGTACATCAACTATTAACTACTATATTATTTTATCTGAATAAGTTAAAACTTATACTATCCAAACGTTAGTTACAAAGGTATTAGTTAATGGATGTCGAATTGTTATATTATAATAATGTTATTTTTAAACATTTTTCAAACTAACATAAATAGTATACACTATATTAATTAATACTTTAGTTTTACCAACAATGTTTATTTATTTTAAACAATAAGTTTCTAATAAATATGTTTGTTTAGAGAACGTGAAACTGTTTAAAGGTTGTATATATCAAAATAGTTCCCCATTTACACAAAGATTGAGGAATTTTCCACGCCCTAGGTGCATACAGTGCCATTTGACGTCCCCTACAAGATTGAATTTCAAAATGTGTTAATACCTGACATATCTCCTTTAACGGTTTTATGTTTTACCGGTAAATCTGCAGAGCCCTGTACATCAATTACAGTATTACCGTGAATAATGTTTTATTAACACATATGGCTTCCCCCCCCCCTCTCTTCGGGTGAATTATGGTGCAATTTACTAAGGTTTGACTTATTTATACTTTGCACTTAGGTCCGATAATTTAGTGCAGATCTTGGAGTAAGATACAAACACTCTGTTGATATCATATTACCCACAATAGTGGTCGAGGGGTCTAAGTAACTAGATCCTAGATCGTGATTCCAAGGTCATGGTTTAAATCGTGGCTGGGTGTGTGGGGGGATGATTTTTAACTGTGTATTTAAAAATGTATATAATTAATAAACAATAGATTCATATAAAACTAATCAGTTGTTTATTAATATTAAATAAATTGATTAATAAAACCATTCTTTGTTTATGTACAATCAATCAATTATATAGAAGATTTAACATAGAGGTAGAGAAATGTGACGAGTGCAATAAATATAGGATCAAACACTGACACATTAAGTCAAAATAATACGCATTATTTACGATGATAATTTGAGAAACAATAGTTTTCCAAAACATATACTTTTTTCACCAAATAAACTTACTGCATACATAATAAGTCTTTTTTGGGGGAAAAACAAGTGGAAATAATTGCAAATTATTAATTATTTTTGTAAGGATATATTAACATATTAAATATATTATTTTTAAAACTAAGTCATGTATTTCTGTTCATATGCTATCACACTACAAATTTATATTATATTATCAAACCTAATCACGAACACTCTTTGCTAAATGTGTTGACAAATCTTACTTAGCTCACACAATAAGATGTATAATAATCTTAAACTATAAGAATTTGAAAGCAAATTATCATTAGCTTAGCCCTCAAGGAATGTGATTTGCATCTTAAGTTAGCCCTCATTCTTTTATTTTGCATCAAATCGAATGTAATGTCAATAAAATCAGTTTACATAAAGCCTACATAAAAATTACAATTCTTTTTTTTGCTATAAAACAATTCAAGGTTTATTCGGGAAAATTTATTTCTGCCAAAAAAAATTTTTAGACGTAGGAGCTGAATTGCATTAACTATAAATCAATATTATAGTGGCCATTATATCTTTAACACTACAATTATAAATGTCAAAAAACTTTTAATGACATAGAAAATAGGTTTTTTTAGTATATAAAGTATTTTTTAAATATTAATAGTGACCGGGAAATCTTATTGTAAAATTACAAATAAATCTGTCTAAGATTTGGAAAACTTTTCTGTGGTTGGTTTTGACTTATATATATTTTTAAAAAGGTGCTGTTCCTTTTGTATTGTACATAGATTGTCTTTGTCTATTTATAACAAATATTTCCTATTGAAAACTATAACAAAATTAACTTACACGTATAGAAATGTTTTCCCTTTCAAAGGTGATAGTATTTAAAATAAAATCATTAGTTATCAAATTAAACAAAAAATATCATCAAAATAACCACTGTGAGTTAGTAATTAAATAGAAAAAAAATACATCATTGCTAATTCAACACAAAACCTAAATGATTTTCGGAGTAACAGAAGATAACATAATTCTTAAACTGCGATACAATTAAATTTTTATGGGTCGTCATATACTTCATAGTAATTTTTTTTTACTCCCCCGTATACATTTTGCAAGGGTGAATACTCCCAAATATTTTAACTCAGCTCCTGTACGAGGAATAAAAAACAACAACTGCGAAGTTATTGTGACGATGTAAATGTTTCTGGAATAGAAATTTATTGGCAAGTTTTTTTCTCTTAATGTTCCTGTTACCCTCTACGGATCGAAGGGCCTGTCTATATATAAAACGTATCCCATGAACGCGCGTGTATGGGTGTTGTCAACCATGTGAAAGACTTATGGCTTTATGAATTATGAGTGTATCATAGCTGGAACGGGATTGGACCTTGGCTAAAAGAGAATATTGGTGTGGGGGGGAAGGTTTTGAGAGGAGACTGCAAAGGGCTTTTCTACTCGATTACGCTGTTGCCAGATTTTCGACGACAGCTTCGGAATAGACGAAGTATTAATCAGGAGGCATTGTAGCAATTTATCCTCGGTACGTACGAGAGGTGACCAGTCAGGCTCGTTGTGACAAATAACTAATACAATCGCCAATGGTATGGAAAAAAAATGTGTCACTTGTATTTTTGATGTCAAATTGGTAGAATGTGTGTGTGAGCTATGTAGGTTTTTAATTAATTGTTTGACGCGAAGCTGTGTGAGGGAATTTTCCAAGCTTCTACTGACATAATTTATTACGTGGATAATTTTTTAAGGGGGGTTTTAGTGAGTGTAAAAATGACTTTTTTTTAAAACTATATATTAGTAACTGTCTCTGAACAACATAGATTGGATGTAAAATGGCAGTTATGTGGTCGAGAGAGTCTTGGTCGAGCTAAAATTCTCTGATTCGAATCTAGGTTGGGTAAATTCTAACATAATTCTAAATGAGGTAAGGAGTGAAGAATTTTTAGTTCACTTTATAGTTTACTCAAGAATATAGTGAGGTTACATGCGTTTACAATATTTCAAATGGTAATTATAACAATAGTAGGTATTATCAAATAAATATTTTAATATATCAGAAAAAATTCTAACAAGAAATCATGATAATTTGTTCATTCAGATATTGCAGCTTTTTCAGAATATAATTTTATTTCATCCAAACCTATGGATCTATCAAAATTTAATTTTGTATATAAATGTTATATATACAATTTTGTATGGATATAAATTTATGTTTCTTATATTAATTATTATTTTGGTATTATTATGTACTTATATATATATAATCTTATTGTTATTCGTCTATTTTCAAGGGCTACTCAATGCTATTATCCAATTTGTTAAGGTCAGGAGAGTAATAGAGAGAAAGTGCACCCGCTCTTGCCTGAAGAGGATATAAGACAGACACAGTAATATTATTATTATTATTTAGCGCCACGTTTTACTACCCATTCAGGTTATACGCTTTAAGCACTAATTACGCTAATGGATTAAGAATTGGGAAGTATGAATTAGAGGAATTGAACCCGCATTTGCGTGGAGGGGGAGTGGAAAACCATTTAGGAAAAACCACCCCCAGTTCACCCAGCCGAGATTAGAACCTCGATCTCCCCGTCCTCTGTGGTTGAGCTCAACACGATTAGCGCGTTAGCCAACTACGCCACCGAGGCGGGTGACAGACACAGTAGTAAATCATTGGTGGAAAACTAACCCCCATTACACCCGATATAGATTCAAGCATGGGGCTCCCTATCACCGAAAATACAGTATCATAAACTGTGTGACCATTGATGTGTGTAATAAAGATATTATTTTGAGTTAATAACACTATAGTGTAGCTCCACACAACTCTTAAAAGCTTTTTATAATGCATTAGGGGTCGAGTATATAGATTACCGATATGAAAATTGTGTTTAAATTAGGTTGTAATATAGTAAAACCTGATTTGAAAAAAGCAGAAAAATACACATCTAAATCCCTCAGAACGTATATTTATATTATTTATAAGGTTTAAACATTTCTGAAACTCAAAATAGTAGAATAAAGCAAAACATAACATAGATTTGATAGTAATCCTTTAGGGAGTTCAACGCATTGAAGTGTCTATTGGCGAGAAATTTGAAATAACAAGTGTATTCTCAAGTTATTAAATGGAAAGTTGATCTATTATGATGGGACGCTACTACGTAGTCAAAATAGAATATTGATATAGTTTGGAAAATAATTACATTCATTTATAAATATATAATTTAATAACGTAGAACATAGTCAATTAACTGCGTAACGAGAAGTTGCAAATAGCTCGTCATAGTAAAGTCAAAGTCAACGGGGTATATTTCCCCTTTTCATCACTCAATAGAAAAGCCTTGACACCTTGTTCTTTGTCAACAAATAATTAACATAAAACTCTTCAACAAGATTTACAGCTTTTTTCCCCCCAACTTGAAGATGTACAGTACTTTCTTGATTCCCCTACGGTATTCTTTGTAAGCGAGCGCTATAGTGGAATCAACAAAGTAAGAATGGCACCTTTCAGAATAAACGATGTGTACAGTACAATAAGTGAAAATGATTTATGAATAAAATTTAATTGAATTTCTTTCATACGTCTATTGTTTATTTCTACCATTCACATAGTTTTTTTTGTAAACCATGAATTACACAAGTCGTTCGGGAACGCATAGCCCTAACTGCTAAAAATTTGTTTTAACCAAAAGTAGTACCAAATCCCTGTACCCTTATATCTGAAAAGCTATTCTAATATTAAATTGTATTTAAAGTTTCGGCGTACAGCACCGGGAGAGCAAAGCTGTGCAACCATGCGTGTACAACAGTTTGGATAAGAGTTAGTCGCGTGGCATTACACACCTCGAAATCTTGGAACAAGGCAGCAGAACATACCACAATTAATAGCAAACAACACACCAGTCTATCTAGAAATGTGAATACGTTCTGAGGGTCATCATTTACGGTCCTACATCACATAGAGCGCTTGCCATTATTATTATGTGGAGTTCCACGTGCCTAACTAATACGCAACTTGCTGTACATGCATTCTTGACAGCTTTGCTCTCCCGGT
>CABFOW010006847.1:7286-22430 GCA_902141385.1 Timema californicum
GAACAACATATATATGGCTTTATATATTGCTCAAACAATATAAAAATTAAGATACACGTACAAATTAGGGGGTTGTGCTACCATTAAAGCACTTCAGTGATCTTTTAGAAGTATTTAATACTTATAGCTTTTTTGAGCCTTCGGCATTTAGGAGGTTATGTTGCAAAAGAAACCACTTCTGTTAGCTTATAGAGGTGTTTAGTATTAATAAGTTTTCCTATCCTTTGGCAGTTAAGGGGTTATATTGCCATAAAAACTTCAGATAGCTTCTATAGGTGTTGAATATTTATAATTTTTCCTAGCCTACGGCACTTAGGGGGCTATGTTGCAAACAAACTTCATATAGCATCTAGAGGTGTTATTGTGTTTTTGAATTAATCGCCCCATGTTGGGCGCCAAATATTGTTTTATTGAATTAATCGCTCTCTGTTGGGCGTTGATTAATAAGTTACGGATTGGCGATGGGCAACGATTGAAGTGATGCCGTTTAGTTAGCTGTTAATAGTCGCGTGATCGGTCATTAATTAAAGCGGTATGAAATTGCGGTTAAGTAATTGTGTACTAGATTTGTATTGTCAGATAATTGGTATTTATAGCCCCATGTTCGAGCGCCAATTATTCTGATATGGAATTATATATCAGATATGTTAATTTAATAAATAAGAACTTTAATGTCGTACACAATTTATTAAAGTTATTTTATCTTCGGCACTGAAGGTATAAGTTTATATGATACAGCTTAGTTGAACAACAGATTTCAGTTAGTGGCACTGTGAATTACTGCTACTGCTATATTTATGCTACCGGCACCGTCTTTTTACAAGGTTCTGTAGATTTATATCGCCGGCAATGTGTGTATTAATACGCACAAGCAGCTTATATATGCCCTAACCCCTACCCCTTGGACCTCTCGTGACCATTGTCAAAACCAACAAATCGAAAGTGTCCTGGCGATAGGTGTTATGAAGGTTTTCTTCCTATTGTTAGAGGGAGCAAGCGTCACTTGCATTTTTGGTAAATAGTGCGGAGTTGACTTATCAAAGAAAAAATAAGTTTTAATTGTGAAATTCTTTGACATTATTCTGAAAAGCGCGTGATTATCCATAGATTAACTATTGAAAGAATATTTTATATACCATACTTTAAAGAAAAATGCTCTTCATCCATGACTTTTTAATATATGAGAGAGCTCCAAATCAGTACCGTTACAGTGTTTAATATTTATAATGTTTCCTTGTCTGAGACAGTTAGGGGGCTATATTGCCATAAAAACACTTCAGATAGCTTCTAGAGGAGTATAATATCCATAATTTTTCAAAGCCTGTGGCAGTTAGGTAGTTATGTTGCCATAAAAACACTTCAGAGAGCTTATAGAGGTGTTTAGTATTTATAAATTTTCCTAACCTTTGGCAGTTATGGTGTTATGTTGCCATTAAAAACACTTCAGATAGCTTCTAGAAGTGTTTAATATTTGTAAATTGTCCTAACCTTCGCCAGTTAAGGGGTTATGTTGCCATAAAAAAAACTTCAGATAGCCTCTAGAGTAGTTTAATATCCATAAAGTGTCCTAGCATCTGGAAGTTAGGGGGTTATGCTGCCATTAAAAAAACCACTTCAGATAGCTTCTAGAGGTGTTTATTATCTAGAATCTTTTTCTATCTTCTGGCAATGGGGGTATGTGCCCACCAAACCCTCTGTGAATTTATTGGCTAGATAAATACGGCTTTGAATATTGACTATATCTAAAATGATAGAGATAGATCATTGCTGTACAAATATTTCTCGTAAGAGGTTGAAAGAAAGCGAACATACACTTTATGAAAGACTTACTTATTTCTTACTCTATGGCATTAAATAATTATTAAGTTAAATCTTAAGTATTTAGTATTTAAAGTATTTAAAGTATCTAAAACTCACAAAATTGTATTAATACGCATAGTTGCCAATATCTCAGAGACTATTGGTTTTATAATAATATATTTCATAAACCAGTTTTTTATATTTAATAGTTCTAAAATTTTGCAATGATAAGTTATTTAGTACCTCAAATAGTTGCGAAGAGATGGAAATTTCCGCGTCTGTAAAGTACCCTAAAAGTAATTTTGATTGGAAAATGAAAATAGTCAGTTTATTTATAATCTTAGTCAACATCTAGATACAAATTTCAATCAAAATCGTGAGTTTATTTTGAGAAAAATCAATTTGTTCTCTTTTCGCTTTTCATTAACTTACTCTTAATTTTAGGGTTAGGGTTAAACTGGCACACAAACAGACGGCATTTCAAAAAACACTTTTTAGGGTACGGGGGATCATGAGACGTCGACATCCATCAACATTTCAAGTTATATTTTTGTTTTTGCTGTAGCAATGTTCGTAAAGTTAAAATGTATATATATTTGTGTATAGTTTGCAAGTTATGGGTTTTATAAAAATATGTTGCTTATAAAAGATGTTTATTATAAATATATCTACATATTTTCAAAAATAATTAATTTCATATGTCAAATAGTTTCGGAGATATAAAAAAGAAAAGAATTTACGCATCATACCGGAACCCTTAAAGTCATTTTCCCGAAATATTGAGAATAGTCCTTTTCTTTGTAATATTTATAAATATTTGAATTTAAATTTAACCAAAATCTTTTAATTGGTTTTGAGAAAATAGATTTTTTTTTTTCTTTTTGCCCTTCTATAAACTACCCTTAATTTTAGGGTTATGTATCCAATTCCACAAACCCCTCGGGGCAACCCTATGGAAACCCTAGATACCAAGTTTTAGCCCGATCAGTTAAATAGTTTAGGCTTTATTCCGAGGTACAGACAGACAAACAGAAATTCAAAAAACACTTTTCTAGAGTCGGAGGGTCATGAAACCTCGACATTCATCAACATCTCGAGTTCCATTTTTTTGATGATCACAATACCTGTAAGATAGCGAGAGAGTAAACAAGATTATCAACTATCTCAGATAAAACAAATAATTTGAATTCCTTTTGAAGGTCGAAGTCACTTTTGTCCACAGAGACCCCGTGTGCTATCATCACCATAATATTATATCGCTCAATGACTATACACAGCTTGGGTTGTAACCTCTACCACTTCCATAGCCAGCCCTCCCCACACCTCTACATCCAACAACCGCGCCAGTTTCCGGGCAAAGTTCCGGGCCGACCGGAATCCCATTAGAATGCATCGTTGCCACATTTCCACCCATCACCACACAAACAGACGGATTAGCGTGCCTCGTGGGTAGAACGGGACGTGGGGAGGGGAAATTGTTTGCGAGAGAGGAGAGAGAAGGAAAGAAAACGTGTGTAGTGGATTGCGACCGAGATACGTAAAAGGCTAATTCTCTAGAGTGGCTAGATTCAAGGGGTTGATGAAAAGCAAGGGGGGCATCTACACTACTGTACATGAGCTCGGCCACACACACATACATAAACAACCTGTTAAAATTAAATACCGAAAACGATCGTACTGGTTTCATGTATGCTCAACCCACTTATATATTTTTTGTTTCTTTATCTGAGTGGTGTTTTAGAATACTTCGTGTTATATATAGATTCATCTATATCTGGAAAGTTATTTTTATCCCCCCCTTCCACACTCTTTTCCTCTTTGAATTGGTTATACCTTTGATAAAATGAGTTTAAAAGAAATGTGTTTAGTGAAAAGGGATGTGAGCTCCTTTTTTATGTTTTGGGAGTTGTTGTTTCCGTGAGAATATTACAGTTGGAAAGATAAGGCTCTGTCAACATTTTAAATTTCAAAATGAAATTCTGGAAGATAGGAAAAGAGTGTGCGAGGTGGGATTTTAGGAGAAAAAAAACCTTAAGGAGAGGTGAAACATTAAATTTGCTATGAATGTAGAAGGATAAATTCTTATTACCATATAAGTGTTAAATATTTGATCAATGTAAGAGGGGTAAGGGGTTTCAAACTTTCAAAGCTAAATAAATAAAGTACTTATCAGTGTAGTTTAAGATTAAAATCTGTCCTGCCAGGTTAAGAACCACCCTAAGCCGTAATGAAGTTCTGAATATCCGTATAGATTCAAAATTAAGTTTCACAAAATTGGAGGGGGCCCCTCTCAAAAATTCCAAAACCAAAAATAAAATAAAAATAGTACAATAAAAATTAAGGGAACGGGTACAGGTAAAGAAAAATGGATTTAAGAAAAGACCTATGGCAAACAATATGACGTGTTGAAATATTCTAGGATGAATATAGGATAATAGAGCGATGGAGGTGGTATTTAGATCAATTTTAGGGCGAAAACTTATTAAAACTAGCAGGGGAAAAAAGATGTGTGAAACAATTAATGAAGCTAATGTATTAAAAGCTATGAAAGTGTTAAAGAATGGTTAAGCTGTGGGTGTAGATGGAATCACAAGTGAATTTCTAAAGTGTGTGGGCATGGTATTACTTGCCAGATTGTGTTAGATATTAATGAGTGTGCGGGGATTTCGAATCTTCCTAATGTTTGTAAGAATGCCATCATTATTCCTTTCTACAAAGGTAAAGGAAGTAAGAGGGAATGTAATAATTATAGGACAATTATATTGTTGAGTATTCCAGGCAAAGTTTTTGGGAGAGTCTTAATTGAGAGGGTGCGTGAAAAAACTGCGTACAAGGTTTGGGGTGTGCAATGTGGTTTCATGCCAAGTAAAGATTGTATGTCAGTTATATAAGAATAGGATATATCTATCTATCTATCTATCTATCTATATATATATATATATATCCTCTTCTATAATGCATGATTATCTAGTTATGCATTACTTACCTGTATGTTCTTTAAACTTTATTATATAAATATAATGTTTGTAGTCGAAAAAAATATGTGACCTTTAGGTTAAGATGAGTGATTCCTTTTTATGTGACCCCGATCCCAAAAAAGTGTATTTACAGTTTTATATATAAGACATATATTGCAAAATGAACATTAGTTACTAAAGCTGAAATATAGCCTAGGGATGTTAGAAGATAACCATTAATTATTATAAAAAAAGGAAATACAAGTAAAAAATGTGTATCAATACAAATATTTGAAGTAAACGTAAAATAAACATTTAATAATTACAGTTGAAATTTTGCTTGAAATCCACCGTCTTACCTTTTAGTTTAAGTTTCCGATTATATTTAACAGCAAATGTCCATTTTAAATGGTTGTGCATTACGAGCAGGGTTGGTCACACTACGAACAAGGAGGGTGAATATCCATTCCGAACATATAGGCTATATAATAGATGTACACACTTAATTCTTGAATACTCTCAGTATTAATTATTCGTCAGAAGTGTAAATTTTAAATAGTTCTTAATATTAATCTAAAACTTACAAATCAAGTTACATGAGTCTTGTTGATAACACTGTCCTAATATACCCGTTGCTGTCAAGACATAACATATGAAAATAACGCCTTTATCCAAGCCCACCGGTACATTTATTAAACAGAAAGTGTATAAAAGAAAGCGTCGCATAATCTAATATAACTTGTATGTGAGCCATTTTTACACCACGTAATTTCCCATGATCTTTCCAAACGAATGTTAGTGTGATCCATTTAAAAAAACTCTTCGACTGGTTTCATTAGATTGGACCATTTTGGACTCTTCTTAGCAGGTGTATAGACAGTTATTATCATGTTGATGATGGTTTTTATTCTAATGCTTGCATAGATAAGCACACGGACTATATTTAAATATAATTTAGTCTAGTAGGTCTCCTACGAGACGTACAGAATACAAGTCCTAGATGCATGTCATCATCTTAATCATCATCATCATTCAACGTGTCCATCTCTGAAGGTCGTCTGGCACATCCTCTTCCATTCCTGTCGATCTCTCCAAACTCCTCTCTCAGCCACGCGTCTCCAGTCCGCTCCTTTAGCTTCCATGTCCTTCTGCGCTTGGTCCATACATCTTGTCTGTGTTCTTACAATCGGTATTCTGTAAATATTTCTTAGGCATTCTGTCCTTCTCTATTCTTATCACATGACCTAACCACAGAAACCTTATTCTTTTCTAATGGTATAACTTTAAAACAACCCTAATTATTTCATTCCTTATCTTGTCTCTTCTTGTTACATTCTAAATTCCTCTACGGAACCTCATATCTGGATGTATATACTGAGATTATTTCCTTACATGGCTTACTAATCACCCTTCATTAAAATTTAGCTACATTTAATCTGTATTCTAACTTACGAGATCCACCCCATTAGCATACAGGCCATAATTTTTTCTATGATAGTAATACTAACGTTTAAACATTACCATAATTGCTGTGTAACTAATAAGGGTTAAGGTGCGGCAGAAGGGAGCGCGAGTAAATTTACAGTATTTAGAGCGTTACATTCTTTTGGCCAAATTAAATCAAATATTTATCCAGTAGTAACAAAGAAATTAGTTTTCTGCACATGCTAATATCAACAGATCTTGAATATCTGTCAAGGGTGACCTGTAATTTTCTCAAAACATTTCTCTTTATTTAACACTTTTGACAAATTTCCAAGACACCCTTGACAGATATTCAAGATATGTGTATATTAGTATGTGCAGAAAAATAAACTCTTTGTTGCTACTGGAGGTATATTTTATTTAATTTGGTAAAAAAAAGTATTGCTCTAAAAACTGTAAAATTACTCGCGCAAACCTTCTGCCTCACCTTAAAGCCCAGGGATGTTGGGCAGCTAGAAACCAGGATCAATAATACAAAGCTAAGTTAAAAAAAATAGTTCCAACTGCTTTACTTGAATCTTGTCAACGTACTATGTAAGCGCAAATTGTATTCTTGCTTGAGCAGAGCGTGTTTATACACTGAGGCTAAACCATCATAAATGACAATCTATTTTTCCAAATTTGTATTTGTTAAACACAAGCTGGTGTACCCATTCTTCGTACGGGGATTCTATGAAGCAGCTTTGCTATTCTTAGTATACACAGGAAAAGGGGAAAAGAAACCAAATCTTAAGCTATAATTATGTTTAAAAATCAATCATTTATTGGTTTAAATTGTGTCACAAAACGTAAAATTAGTCAAAAAAGTTATAAAATCCTAGCAGGTTTTAAGAGATTACGTTTCTTTTGAAAATTGACGATCTAACTTCTCCATATAAAATATTTTTAACTCTTGTCTTTAGGCGTTAGTAGAAAAATATCCACACCATTAAAGGTTGTTAAAGTTTTAAAACAAATTTAAGTTACATATTAACAGTTTACATTATTATTTTATGTAAGGAATTATTCATTTTCAACGTTTCCTTCCTAAGCCAATCCACTGTTTTGAATTCACCAGACTAAATATTTATTGCTTTTACTTTTTATAAGAATATTAGCCTATTGGAACCTATTGGAATTTCAATTTTTTTTCCCCCAAGATATTTAGAAGTGTTAGAATAGCTCATGAGGGCATAAAAATATTAAAACTATATGAAACTAGGATGTTCAATGTCTGGCTGCACTATTTAGATAAATTATTCTTCCATAATATCAAGATAACCATAACAAATCTAAACCAAATCTATCTGCCAATAAATGTTAAAAGGCATCTTTGAAACCAAACATAAATCAGCCCACAAATCGATTGCACAAACAAATTCAATCTATAGAAAATACCATATTTGCCTAGGAGTGGTCATTAAATATCAGAATACAAATTTGATAAATTGTTACAAAAATATATTGGGGAAAAGAGAATCACAGTTTAATAAAGAGCATACATTAAATAATAGGCTATTAAGCGACAGAGTGGTATCTGCAATTTCCTCCACAGTTTTAATCTTCCACTAAAAAAAAATGATAATAGTTTGTGAAATTTTAACACCTTATACTATTTCTTAGATTCTGTTTTCAAATATAGTATTTTTATTACTTTTTATTATTTTTGATGGTTTTTATACCTAAATTATTTTAATATTTAAATTTTCTAATGCATATAGAATCTTATTTTATATTTAATTCTTTGAGATTTTAACCATCCTTCCAAACAATTTTCCAGATCCTGACTATAAAATTAAAGAATGTTGTGTTTTTCTAGTTATCTGGAACAGCTCATCCACATTCTTGACAACTTTCAATGTTCTATCATAACAGAAATTATTATTTTTCTAGGTTTTGTAAATTTCCATTCACACTCATTCCCTAACCATAATCCACCGACCCTTGTTTTGGAATTATACATGTTCAGACTCTTTAAGTTATTTAAGGTTGTCCCTATACGTGTATGTAAATATTACCATTTTTCTACCATAAATAAATGGTTTAATTCTATTAATGTATGTGTTTTTTCTTTTGATGACAAGGAGTCTCAGGTTTTAATCTTGGTAGGATGTTCTAGGTTGATATTTTCTGGATGATTTTATACTCTCTCTCCATGCAAATACTGGTACACTTCATCTATCACCTAATCTTCTGCATCCCTAACACACTAGCGTAATTATTATTTGAGCGTATAGCCCGAATAGGTAGCAAGGCGCGGTGCTAAAAACAAACAAAAAGTTTCATAATCGACATAAATAAGCTCTTTAATTTCCTCAAAATGGTCATCAATGAATTGTATCAGTTACTTGAGTGGCATTTCATCCTCTACATCTAAAGCCGCACACCCAGTAGCTAAGCCAGCTTGCCGGAACCCGTTCAGAGTTGTGGAAATTGCCACACTCGTCCTTGCGTTGTCGGCAAAATGTATATAGCGAAGTAACGTGTCTTTGCTTGCTGCAACTGGGGTTTGAATCTCAACCCCGTAAAGTGAGGGGCATTGGATGTCTGTACTCAGCCTTTCGTCTACGTCCCACTCCATAAATACAGTTGCTCAATGTGCTACCAAAATAAGAACTCTATAAGACAAATGGTTTTTCAAGTCTTAAGTTCTAACACCAACATAGGTTTGTTTTCAAAAAGTTATAGTGTTAAAATGAAATTTTAGTTTTTAGTTTAACTAGAATCAAAGTTGATGGTTCATAGTAAATGCAATTTTGAATAAATAGGAACTATTAAAATGTCTGTAGAAAAATTATTTGAGTTAATTGTAGCTGGATGTTCACTACAACTGACTCCACTAAATATAGAGATGAGTAATATATATAATATTAAAAGAAAATAACAAATAAGGAATACACACCTTTGTTTCTTTTATTACTCAGTATTATTCCAAGTTTTAGGTTACTATTTTTCTTGGTTTTAGAAGTACCCGTAGCAGCAGTCATGAATTCTTAAGAGTAAGTCTAGAACTTCAATATAAAAGTTAAAAAGATCCTGTGTTACATTATCAAGTTATACTGAATACATATACTACGATATTGATGCTCTATGTTTTTTGTTTTTTTAGGTTACTCACATACCTCATTATTTGGTTTCAGGTGGGATGGAAGGGGACGTGAGAAAAGGCCTGCGTTTTTGAAGGGTTTATTTTAATAGCAAAACAATTTTTTTCCACAAAATAAATGAACTATTGCTCCAGTAGAAACATATGGTTTAATTGTATACACAAGGTGTTGGTGACATCAAAACTTCTTGAATAATTGTTATTAACATATCAGTATTAGATAATAAACTTTTTAAACAAAGATAAATAATTGCCATTAAATTTCCTTGACAGATTTATTTTAAATAGCTCCAACAATATGGCTCAAAATACGTATCGGGGGACTATTTTACATATCAATAATAATGTATCTTTATTTATCTAAAATAAATCAATTTAAGGGTAGTTTACTTAGTAAAATGTAAAGAGAATTTTAAAAAATCGGAAATTGGCCTTCAAAATTGAATTAGTTTGTGGCCGGTCTTATGACTCCTTATTAATCTGACCGTTAAATATTGTTATCGGGTCGATAAGCTAAAAGTGCGTCTTATGACCGCCAGAGAGCATTTATCTGCCGGATAAAATGTATTTATCCATCACATTTTTATAGGGAGGTTTAAGTACCTAATAAATTTTATCTGAAAGCTAACATTGGCGTTGCCATAGTGACTCGTTGTTTTTCATGAGGTTTCACTTATCAGAATCGGTTTTAGGTTAAAATATTGGTTCACGAGCTTAGTAAGCACAGGACCAGGTTATAACTACGGGTTTATAAAATTAGAACATTTTATTCACACGTTCATATAAACTGACAAAACTATTTGTAGAGTTATAGTTATATAACAACAAATTATTTAAATGTAAGTACAACAAATGAAATTTTGTAAACGTTGTACCAAACTATTGCTTACATTTTGGCAGACGCTGATATTAGTACTTTCAAGACAACTTAGCTTCTGCGCCCACGTGACTTCATATGTTTGCTTGCACTGGCTTAGCCGCCATAACTTAACAAATGTTGAGCGTATTCGCCACTCGCTAGGTTCTAATGGTAGCAGCAGGATTTATACGCATGCGCGCACCAGTAATAACAATACCAACCTGGCGTTTTCTACATAACCAATTTATTTTACCTTCAGATAGCTATCTGGCAGATGAATTCAGTTCATAAGACGCGTAAAATATTAAAGTGGCTGATAACATTTATCTAATCGCTAACCTTAACCTCCCGATAGCAATATTTATCCGGTAGTCATAAGATCGGCTCTAAATGGGAATCTGTGAATAGTTTTTTATGATAAATAAAAATATATTTTTATTTTTACTGAGGACAAATAATTTTAAAATGGTTTAAAAATAATTAATTTTAAAAATTTGAGTTTTGTCAAAAATATTTGAACATTCTTAAAAAATGTAATTTAAAGATTTATTATCGTGATTAAAAGGTATGTTTGTTTTATTAAAAATACATATTTAAGGGTTTACTCAAAAACTATATTTTTAAATTAGCTTAGAATCTATCATACATGATATGAGAAAGTTGGTTCGGTTGTGTCGTAAGTTTATTTATATTTATAATAGAATACATCCTGATAATGTATTGGGTACCCCTAAGTGTGGGAAGCTGCTGGTCAGTTTATTTCTAGTCGTATTTATGTGGTAGTGTTTTTAGAGTCAACACAATCCAGCCTTGTTATTGTTGGTGATGTACTTTTTGTTTGCTTATATACAAATATAATTCTAATAAAATAAAACGACTTCTCTCATTTTATTGGCGTCGGAAAACTGTGACATCCGCAAATTGTATTAATGTGTTCCGTTGGTAATAAACACCTGGTAATTACAGTGACCCGGCTTCATAATTCGCGTTCAATAGCATTCCACGCGGGCTTTTGCTGCTCTTGTTTAAATGTAATTGAGCAATGGCCGGCAGCGGTGTTCATAAATTTGTAATTACCTCCACATGAATACAGGGAGGAGGGCGGGAAGGCCGGTATTTCGCTCTATAGTCAGAGCGACAAATCATAGAGCACTTGTAGACATAAATAATCACGAGTATTATTTTAAAATCCCACACGTTTTGGAAATATGGTACGATATAATTTAGAGGAAAGGTACTCGCATTTATGTAAAAGAGGGTTGATATATCCATTGATAAAAAAAACACTTAGTACACCCAGTTGGGATTCAAACCTCGATCCCTCTGTCATCGTAAAATTCGAATAGATTAGTCAGACATTTATTTAATCCATTTAACCGCCGATTCGTAAAAATACACTATCTGTTAGAATGTGTAGAACATGTGTTTGGTTGAAGCTCTTCTAGCACGATAGTCCCTGCTGATATTCACAGGAACGTATCTATGATCCAGTATCTCGGGACCTACGTCGGTGAATACGCAGGCTATGACGTCAGCCTCGTCTTGTCTGGTTTGATGATTACAAGGCATTTGGGTTTCAAATCCAGGCTAGGTGAGCTGAAATAATGTTTTCCTGTATACATTTACACACCTTCTGCACAGGAATGTGAGTACTTTTACTCTAACTTGAATCTACCCTGAAAGGGGGATATAATCATCATACAAACATTTAACATTCTATAAAATGAAGGTGGATCAGTCCTTAGCATGAAAGTCTGTGCCGTAATACTCGTTAAGTCACAATCCATGTAAATAGGCCAACAAACAATGCTTTGTACGTATGTATCACTCAGACAAGAGCTTATGTTTCATGTAACATAAAGTATAATAATCATCAGATAATAAGATACTCTATCTATAAAAAGTAGCTTATAAGCCTATCATGAAAAGGTTTATTTCAATTTGATTGTAATGGGGTATTTTTTAAGATTTCTATAAACGGGGGGCCTGGTACCCCAGATTAGATTTCTCTGGACCAAGTTTCTAGAAAAGCAGAGTCAGCTTAAAGATTGCTTGGCAAAAAAACTGAGTAGATAAAATGTTTTAAATATATTTATACTTTGAATGTCTTCACTATAGATTGTAAAATATATGTTATCAATACAATGATAAACATAAAACTATGATCCCGTAGCACATAGCAATATGTCACAGCCACCTCCACTTGAAGCGAACATGAGACCGAGGCAGACGTAGTCCCTAGTGCGCAAAGGTGCTTTCATCTTGGTGCAAATATTCTCCAAGTGTAATTTTTACATTATTTTAGATTTGTTTCTTGAATAGATTTACATACTTTTTATTATTTATTGATGAATTTAAGACACATAATTTGTATATTATAAAACAATACAGGAAAAGTGAGTGATGAAGTGGTTTGTGATAGTAGCTCTTGCAGAGATTAAGGAGGCCAAACTGTTTCCTCCCAGTTTCTCTAAGAAAATCAGGTGTAGTTCTCTCATGACTAAAAATATTAATGGTTTATATTGGTTTGGGGACTGGACTGCTCGCTCCAATCTTCTCCTGTAGATTCCAGGGATTCTATGCCTCAGGCTCTACAATAAACACATAGTTAAAAAGGATTTTTGTATGAATATGCAAACAACAAATGTGTTTTAAACGTTGTTTTATCAAGGGGATTTTCTTTATGATTGATATTAATTATCTATAGCTTAAAACATATTTTAATTTATATATATAATATTACAAAAACAATCAATTTAACCCATTGACTCTAAATACATGCTTATCATTGATCAATATTGAACAAAAAATGTAGTAGTATAGTAATTACTTAACAGATGATAAGATGATATAATTTATATCTTAATATTCTTAAATATTTTAATTTTTGGTTTAAATACAGTTAATTTTCAAATAGACAGTAAATTTTACAACTAATAAAATTCATTCATGCAAATCATGATCCTTTGACAAAAATATTCGTATTCTGGTGGACTAAAAACTAAATAGTATTAAAACTTGATCGCTTTCCAGTTGTAATATCTAGCTGAGATTCAAACACTAACCTATAGTATACATCCAAATAAAGAATGTGGCGTTACAGCGTTTGAATAGAATTACATCAAATGTTACACAAGGTAATATATACAGTACTTCATAGGTCGCACTTATGAGACTACTTTTCAGTGGTGCAGTAAGGAATTTCCTTTGGTCAGTGGGAAAGAGAGGGACATACAATCAAGGCTGTAGCCAGAATGCAGCTTTGGGTACAAGAAAGTGTACGATTATTAGATGCCTATAGAAGCTATTTGGAGTTATCTTTATACTAGCTTGGGGAAACTATTTAAATACTGTAAGTTTTGTAATTGACTTCCTATTTCAGTGTTTTGTAGTTGGTAAAATAAAAATTAGTAAAAATTTGCTAAATTTATTCACTAAATTTGGATGATCAATAAAATCTAAAAAGAAACTATTTCATTTAAAAAAATCAGTTCTAATTTAAACTATATAACGGATCTGTTAGAGTTTTCAATTTATAAATTAGCTAATTAGCTTTTCAGACAGTAAATAAGACAATATTAATTAAAACTTTATCTGAGTATGGCCTTGTGTATAGTGCACTGAAGCTATTATTGCTATTACTGTGCTTTTTCCAATCGAGAATTTCAGTGGTAGTTTTAATGTGTGTAACGGTTTACCTGTTGAATATCACGCCACAAAGCTGGTATCAAAATGAAGCTTGCACGTTCAACTCAATTAAATGCGCCTTAGTTTCGTTCTTTTTATTTCATATGAATACTATTTTATTAAAATTATTTAAAGTGTGGGAGGGGGGCTAATGGCCCATTTGTTTTTCCTCCACTTTTGTATGTCCCACTGATACGTATGTTGGATTATAATCTCGAACTGCGATTTAATTGATTTGCAGTGGGCCTAGTTCCTGAGTGTGGAGGTTATTTTTGTTGGCTCATGCACAGTAGCACTGACGGAAGCGCGCATTAGGTGCAATGTGGTAGTTATTAGCTAGAAGCGTTTTCACATTGCTGCAAATATTTACCCTTGTAATTGGCAGAGGGGATAATAACGTCAGTGATAATTTATATAAACATGGGATATTTTAGCAATAAAAACAAGTTTCTGTTTTGTTGTTAGTCGTTCTATGATATGACTGCACTAGGGGCAATTGGGTAGTGAATTGAGTTGCTTCTGGAAGTCACTGCCAGTCCCAAAACCGGATAAAGCATTAGGGTTGCTCTGGAATGTCAAAACCTACCTAAAATTCTTACAATAACACTAAACAACAACCAATCATTTGTTTGCGTTGAGGGGGATTCTTATTGGAAACCAGATGACGTGGCCTTCCCCTCGAGGCTTTAGCTGAGTGCTCCACTAGTAATGAGAGTTGTGGGTTCTGGGGGTAGTTCTGAAATTGTGAGCATAGTGTGATCTGTACTGCCAAATCTCTAGTAATACGGGTCAAACTCTGAAGTGGGAGTGGGTTCTTTGCCTTGAGTGCTGGCTTGGGGTAGTAAGCGACGAAGGGTGAAAGGCTCATTATCCTCATCAGTCTGTGGAGAGTGGTGATGGGCAGAAGAAACCATAAGACTTCGGTAGATTGAGGGGGACTGCGTAAATGAAAATATCTAGAGAAACCCAGGGTTCTTAGCTAAACTACTTGGCTCTGAACATAGGCTGGTGGGGACTACCTAATCATTCTCCATCCATGCTGGAGGAGGTGGCCCAAAATATTATTCAAATCACAATCATGGATTTAAAGAGACAAACTAAAATTAAACTAATATTTTATTAGTACGAGTGAAAGTTAAGAGGAAGGTGAAACAGTACCAGGGGTAAAGAATTAAAAACAAAGGTATGTAATATCTATAAATATCTCATAAAATATTAAAATGGAACCTTCCTTTGGATGGAAGAATAACCAAGACAAAACAATAGTTATT
>CABFOW010006848.1:6392-28551 GCA_902141385.1 Timema californicum
CACAATATTGTGCATTTAAGGCACTTTTTTTTTCAATCAAAAAATTCCTAACAGTCAATACCCCGAACATTGTTCTAAATTCATCAATTTGTGCTGCGTGTCCTGCCCATCGTAATCTGCAAGGTTTGACAATCCTAAAAAAACCTTGTGATTAGTAGGCTTACTATAGGTTATGTTATTCATCATTATGTATCCTCTTCCATTCCCCAGTAGCATCATCTTTTTTTGGACCAAAGATCATCCTTTAACCACCTTGTTTTTGAACATCCTAAATTTAATTTTGTCATATAACCAAGGTAAAACACAACCATAGAAAACAACCTGTAAAATAATTGTTTTGTATTAGGCCTATATTCTTAGTTTTATATTTCTTGACAGCAGGCGAGATGTAAACAACTTACTGACCAAGTGATATGCATTTCCTAACTATTATTTTAACTGATTGACCATGTCAAATGATATGTTGTTCGCAGGCGTCTCTAAATTATTGTCATCAATCTGTGTTCTCTGTGTGATCATATGCAGTCTTTTCAGTGTTCACTTCTAAATCTATTTTTTTACTAGCCTTAAACACTACTTTGCTGAAATAAAAACAAGACGAGAACTTATTTCTGGGATTATAAAGCTCCGTCAAATTTCACCCATTCATGTATTTAACCTGTCATAGTGAGTGCATGGCTTACAATAAACAGGTTAGTTAATTAAGTATATTAGGTAGTGAGATGTTACAACACAATCATCCACACTGCATTAATACAATTAGCGGTAGGACCTACAAATGTGTATAATCTGACGCAGTGCTAAAAAAACTTAGTGCTTACAACTCTATGGGCCAGTTTCATAGTCAGATTGAGTACACCTCACATGTGGCGCTACACAAAATAACTACAAGAAGACACCTACCAAAATCGAATATAGATAGGTGTCATAATGAATTTAGTGTAGCACCACACATGAGGCGTACACAATCTGACTATGAAAGTGTATCCATGTGTCTTGTCCATTTTACATGCCGGCAATCTAAATTTGAGTCCAAGAATTTTACATTAAGAAGAGTGAAAATTTGTCTGACTCTTGATTGAGTAGGTATAGTTTCTTATTTTTTATGAAAGGTTAGAAACTGTTCATTATGACAGTCGGCAAATTCATCATAGCTAGATAACAGCCAGTTCTCATGTGTCACTTTTAACGACTCATTGAAAATGAATACAAAATTAACGTCAGAACACCCATTTCATTAGACTGAATCGTTATTTAAAGATTTAATTAAAAGTGAAAAGGTGTTATACTTTTCTTCAATTGGAGAATTAAAACAAAATGAACAGTACTTGAACATGTACAAGAAATAATTCATTCATTTTTATTTTAATGTAAAGGTTTATTTGAATTCAAAATTACACTGCAACCACTTGCAACCTTGTATTGGATTTAATCTTCAATTGTTTTCCAGTTTCGACTCGTGTAGACATCTGGGCATAACAGATAGCCTTTAATGAAAACTTTCTGATGACAAGCTTATATTTGCTTCTTTTTATCTAATATATTGTCTAACTCGTGCAATAACTGTACACATATCTCACAAACCACAGCTCACATTTATTTCAAACGGCACCATTTCTATAAATGAAATGGTGTTTGGTCAGTCTTATCATTACCATCATGATCAATGATACTTGTGAACAAATTATTTTAATTTTTATGAAAAATGAATCATTGGAAATGACACGTGAGTACTCACCTTTAAACTATAGACCTATTAATAGAGCCCCGTAGAAATGCTCTTATTTTTAGTTAAATTTCATTTTTTAAATCTCACTTTTCGGTTTTATCTTGTGTTTATTCACAATTACATGTTATCTGAGGTGTTAAAGTATTATTTACATATTGAGACAATATATACAAAATTAAAATTGATTATTGAACTTTTATATTTGCTTTAAAATTTTTTGTAAAGTTTGTCTCTAAATTTCACAATTTTGTAGCCTAAAGTTAGCTTACACTACAACAAAATACTAATCAAATTACAGCATGGAAAAATTTCTGATTAATTTCTTCTTGATTTCATGTTTATATAAGGATTTTTTGTAAAAGCGGTGTTATTTCGTTTTATAGGAGGATTTCATTTAACAAGACGATTTCATTTTATTTCGCTTTTCATAAACATTGTAAATCAGATCTAAAAACCAATAAAGGAAAAAGTACTTGATTTCATCTTTGTATGGCACTTTTAGCTTTATCGCATTAATTTAGAAATGAAAGAAAGAATAGACTCCTGAACAAAACAAATAATTAATATAATATTGAGAACAAAGCTCCATTTTAAATTAGAAATTGTTTGGTAATTAACTTAAAGATTATAAATAGAAAATATCATGAACTGGAATAAACAATCTGCTAGCATGCATTTGAAAATTAAGATCATCATGTTTAAGGTGACCATCTGTCCCATATTTTATGGGATAGTTCAGTATTTGAGTCTCTTGTCCGATTTTTTTTTACAGGTCTGAAAAAAAGCAATATGTGTTTGGTATGTAATATAACTATTATTTTAATTCATTGACCATGTCAAATGATGTTGTTCGCAGGCATCTCTAAATTATTGTCATCAATCTGTGTTCTCTCTGTGATCATATGCAGTCTTTTCAGCGTTCACTTCTACATCTATTTTTTTAATAGCCTTAAACACTACTTTGCTGAAATAAAAACAAGACAAGAACTTATTTCTGGGTTTTTAAAGCTCCGTCAAATTTCACCCATTCATGTATTTAACCTGTCATAGTGAGCGCATGGCTTACAATAAACAGTTGAGTTAATTAAGTATAATAGGTTGTGAGATGTTACAACACAATCATCCACACTGCATTAATACTATTAGCGGTAGGACCTACAAATGTGTATAATCTGACGCAGTGCTAAAAAAAACTTAGTGCTTACTACTCTATGGGCCAGTTTCATAGTCAGATTGAGTACACCTCACTTGTGGCACTACACAAAATAGGTACAGGAAGACACCTACCAAAATCGAATATAGGTAGGTGTCATAATTAATTTAGTGTAGCACCACACATGAGGCGTACACAATCTGACTATGAAAGTGTACCCATGAGTCTTGTCCACTTTACATGCCAGCAATCGAAATTTGCGTCCAAGAATTTTACATTAAGAAGAGTGAAAATTTGTCTGACTCTTGATTGAGTAGGCATAGTTTCTTATTTTTTATGAAAGGTTAGAAACTGTTCATTATGACAATCAACAAATGCATCATAGCTTGATAACAGCCAGTTCTCACCTGTCACTTTTAACGACTCATTGAAAATGAATACAAAATTAACGTCAGAACACCCATTTCATTAGACTGAATCATTATTTAAAGATTTAATTAAAAGTGAAAAGGAGTTATACTTTTTCTTCGTTTTTAATGATCATTACTGGAGAATTAAAACAAAATGAACAGTACTTGAACATGTACAAGAAATAATTCACTCATTTTAATTTTTATGTAAAGGTTTATTTGAATTCAACATTACACTGCGACCACTTGCAACCTTGTATTGGATTTAATCTTTAATTGTTTTCCAGTTTCGACTCATGTTGATGTCTAGCCAGAACAGACAGCCTTTAATGAAAATTGTCTGTTGACAAGCTTATATTTGCTTCTTTTTATCTAATATATTTTCTAACTCGTGCAATAACTGCACACATATCTCATAAACCACAGCTCACATTCATTTCAAACGACACCATTTCTATAAATGAAATGGTGGTTGGTCAGTCTTATCATTACCATCATGATCAATGATACTTGTGAACATATTATTTTAATTTTTATGAAAAATGAATCATTGGAAATGACACGTGAGTACTCACCTTTAAACTATAGACCTATTAATAGAGCCCCGTAAAAATGCTCTTATTTTTAGTTAAAATTCATTTTTTAAATCTCACTTTTCGGTGTTATCTCGTGTTTATTCACAATTAGGTGTTTAAGTTTTATTCACATATTGAGACAATGTATACAAAATTAAAATTGATTATTGAACTTTTATATTTGCTTTAAAATTTTTTGTAAAGTTTGTTTGTAAATTTCACAATTTTGTAGTCTAAAGTTAGCTTACACTACAACAAAATACTAATCAAATTACAGCATGGAAAAATTTTTGATTAATTTCTTCTTGATTTCATGTTTATATAAAGATTTTTTGTAAAAGCGGTGTTATTTCGTTTTATAGGAGGATTTCATTTAACAAGACGATTTCATTTTATTTCGCTTTTCAAAAACATTGTAAATCAGATCTAAAAACCATTAAAGGAAAAAGTACTTGATTTCATCTTTGTATGGCACTGTTAGCTTTATCGCATTAATTTAGAAATGAAAGAAAGAATTGACTCCTGAACAAAACAAATAATTAATATAATATCAAGAACAAAGCTCCATTTTAAATTAGAAATTGTTTGGTAATTAACTTTAAGATTACAAATATAAAATATCATGAACTGGAATAAACAATCTGCTAGCATGCATTTGAAAATTAAGATCATTATGTTTAAGGTGACCATCTGTCCCATATTTTATGGGATTGTTCCGTATTTGAGTCTCTTGTCCGATTTTTTTTACAGGTCTTAAAAAAAGGAATATGTGTTTGGTATTTTACTATGAATCTCGTAAATGTCCACTATTTTAGAAATTACATTGTGTGAATCATTGAAATTGCCATATTTTATTTCTCTTTTTGTGTTTATTAAAACATAACAATGATACAATATTTTTGGTTATAATTATACATGGACAGCCCTGGGTTTGGAATTTGCCGTTGGGTGTTGGGAATCCCTGAATTATTATCTCATTACTGCTTACTGGGTTTCACGTAATGGTCAGTCAGTCTGCCTCAAGATCTCAATGAACTAACAAATGAGTGCCGAGTTTTGACGAATTGTATTAATGTTTTGTTGTCAGTAGTTTACCAGCAGTTTAACTTTGCGTTTGCCTGATAAATGCCGAACAGGTCTGAAAAAAAGCAATATGTGTTTGGTATGTAATGGTCAGTCAGTCTGCCTCAAAATCTCAATGAACTAATAAGTGAGTGCCAAGTTTTGACGAATTGTATTAATGTATTGTTGTCAGTAGTTTACCAGCAGTTTAACTTTGCATTTGCCTGATAAAAATGCCGAAAAGGAAATGTGTGTTTAGTAAAAACCTAGAAAAAGAGTTTAAATTTATTAAGAAGAAACCAGAATATGATGTTTACTGTGTGAAGTGTGGTTCTCTGTTTTTCAGTTGTGTTGCTGAGCTTATAGTTATTACTAATTTTATTATTTTAACTCATTTTCTATTATTTAATTAGTATTACATTTATAGTAAGATACCAAAGATAATAAATAGTAATAAATTATTATTATTATCATTATTAAATGGAATAGGCCAAGTAGCCAACCTCTGACGAGATAGTGTCCCATATTTTGTTATGAGAAAATATTCACCTTAAATTTATGTTTCTTTTGAGTAAATATATTAATTTATATTTAACTTCCATATTTAACTGGTACTAACATAATCACACAGATTTACCCTACTTAAGGCATCATAGAAGACAAGGTTGACTGAAATAGGTGCTAAGGAAGAAGGATGATTTAAATATTGGATGACTTGAAAGAAAGAAGAAACTTCTAGTATCAGAAATAGGAGGGAGAGGACAGGACAGGGCGTTTTGGCGGTCTAAGCTCACTGACAAAAGGAATGGGCCTATTGTGGGACATATCACCTAACAATAATAAATAAATTATGAATTGTTACAGACTGAGAACACACATGCCCTAGGGAAGCAGACCCTTTTAAATGAGTCGTGGACACCTTTTTGGCCGACAGCAAAAATGGTCAATAAAATGTGCATTGTTGAATGAGTGCTATCATTTATATTTCTTCCCAAGGCATGGTTACAAATTTAACTTGAGTATACAGGCCTGTCTAACCAAGCAGTGAAATAATATAATTATGTATGCCTTTCATAACTACAACTCTTTGTGAATGTTTGTTTTCATATTATTGTTTTTACTTTGAGTTAAAAATTGTTGTGTTTAATCTCCCTGATAGCGTCTCATATATCATTTTGAAAAATTTAAAACTGATAAATTACAAAATAATTATCTTTATTTTTTTTCCAACAAAATGTAAACATTTTGTAAAATAAACTACCAAAGAATACTAGTACATTATAATTCTTGTCGGGTCACCAAATATGTATCTGAATTCAAGTAAGCTGTAAGCCAATGGAGTTTGGAAACTGCTTCCTAGAGTTTTGAAGTTGAAAACTTCTTCCACCCGGTTATTTCCACTCGGTTGTTTTTCACTCTACACTTTGTGATTAATTTACCACAAGTTGTTAGTAACTCATATGGGCATTAGCACGTGTTACACACTCAAAATAATTTTAGTGTAATTTTAGGTTGTGTGTAGGACGTAGGCCTACATCAAACCTTAATAACCATTTTAAAACTCCAAATAACTTCTAGAATCATTAAATCTAAACATAAATATAAAAAAGGGCAAATTGTTTGAAAAGGATGCATTGAAAACCAACTACTTTAAAAAATATATATATACTTCATAATAGCTCCATAAGGCGACCAAATATTTAACAAACACTTGTATGTGAAGGAGTATCAAGCCCAAACTACTGTAGTGTTGTGCTTTTACCTTACTTGGGGTCCTGGGCTGGGAATTCCTACGATGTTGAATTCAAGTTGTAGAGGAGAAGGTTTTCTCGGGGAATTGTTGCTGTTGTCCACCCACTCGTGGAGTCTCTTGTTAGGATTTAGCGAGGTGATTATAAGGGTGTGGGTTAATACTATTTGTATATGAAGAATGTTATTTTCAGAAACCTATTTTTATGAACTTAAAAGCAGTTAAATCACAATAAGTATGTTATACACATGATGCGGCAGCTTAAGTTAGATAGCTCAACGTGTCGCAGACCATTTTAATGTGAGATGAAACCCCAATTTCACTTATGATACATTTTTCAGCCATACTGGGAATCAAACTCGGGACGCTTAAGGCGAGTTCTCACGTGTCATTTTCAATTAATCATTTCCAATGATTCATTTTTCTTGAAAATGAAAGTAATTAGTTAACATGTATCATTGAGCATGATGGTCATGATGAGATTGATCTACCATCATTTCATTTAGAGATGTATAGAAATGGTGCCGTTTAAAATAAATGCTAGCTTTGGTTTGTGAAATATGTGTACAGTTATCTCACGAGCTAGAAAATATATTAGATAAAAATAAGCAAATATAAGCTTGTCATCAGACAATTTTCATTAATGGCTGTCTGGTCTGCCTAGATGTCAACATGAATTGAAACTGGAAAACAATTGAGGATTAAATCCAATACAAGGTTGCAAGTGGTCGCAGTGTAACGTTGAAATCAAATAAACCTTTACATAAAAATAAAAATGAATGAATTATTTCTTGTACTGTTCATTTTGTTTTAATTCTCCAATAATGATCATTAAAAATGAAGAAAAGTATAACTCCTTTTCACTTTTAATGAAAGCTTTAAAAAAATGATAGTCCAATGAAATGAGTCGTTGAAGTGACACGTGAGAACTGGCCTATAGCTCACCAGGCAGATGCACTTCTAACTGAGATAAGGTGTTGAACGAAATTTTATCTTTTGAACTATAGTAAACAAATTATAGCTATGTGTCGCAAATAATTTTCTGAATGATAACATCAATATTATTAGTAGACTAAGCTTTGGTGGCAGTATGCTTGACAAGTAGCAAATCAGCCATACTATAAAATTATCCCTTTGGTGCGGATATATAAATTAATTAATTAATCAATAAGAAATTAAAAGACTGACCACTTTATACCCAATGCTCATGTATCAGAAAGTAAATCATTCAAAATATAAACAATTATTTTTATCCACATTTATTATTATTATTATTATTTCCTAAATGGTTTCCACTATCACTTAAAGTAAAACTCGTATGTTTCCTAGAAAATGTTAACTACCAAAATGTTAACTACCTCCCCCTACCCCACTAGCATTATTATTATAAGCTTATTATATGTATTTGTTAATTTATATAGATTAACACAAAAATTATAATATAATTATTATAAGGATAGTTATATAAATAGTAGTTATGATAAGAAGAAATGCCAATTAAAATAAATATTATAGTTCACCACACAAACTTTCTCTCAATTTTCTCTTAAATTAGACAATCATTTAGTAAAAACTCATATTATTTGTGATATGAAACAATAGGTCCATACATTATTGTAGGAACGCTTCACCAAAGATCATAAATGAAATAATATACATGGTCACCTATTTACTCCATGGCATTAGGAACTAGGATCACTGTTACAGAAATTTTGAGAAAAGAAACATCTTTGTCAACCAAAGAGCAGAAGAATCAAATTAATTTTCTAAGACCTGGATTAAAAAGTATAAAATATATTTCCTTATAGCTCAGAAACTTTTGGTTATATAAATAAAATAAATTCAAAGTGTAAGATTTTAACCTTTAACAGTTATAATGAGTTCGATTTTTTTGACAATCACAATAATTCTTCTCTATTGGAGGAGTTAAAGAAGTAAAAATGTGTGAGCTTAAACAAAAAAAATAGAAAAAAAAATGTTTTGTCTATTTTCTCATACAAAAAGAGATGATTGCAATCATGAACATTTTCGGCCTCAAGATTATGATGAATCGTTTAATATGCGCTTGAGCTCAAAAAGGTGTATTTTGGATTTGGTCTCTCTTCATATCCCTGGGACTAGCTCTGAAACTGGTTGATATATTTGGTTCAACCTTTAAATTTAGATTTTATCTCAGGCTGTTTAATTGGTTTCAAACCAAGCCCTCAAATTAAGGGTAGTTTACCAAAGAATGACTTTAAAATCACTAATTTTTCATAAAGGCTTCTAAAGATTTTGCTTAAAATTTACATTTCAAGAATGTTTAATCTATCAAAAAAATAACTTTGTTTTATGGTGGAAAATTCATTTAATGTTAGTTTACTGATGAGTGATTCAAAATTGTTTAAAAATTTTCATGAGAATGTTATACTTTAAGGGGGGCAGGGAGGATGTAACTGATTTTATGGGGAAAACTCATCTAAGAGTATTTTTAATGATGACCGTTTTTTTTAATGTGAACTACTTTTAAAATGGTTTTAAAGATTTGTCTCAAAATGGGTACCTGATAAGTTTTTTTGCAATATAAAAATTAATTTTTGTTTTTATTTAATAAAATGTAATAATAGTTAACTGATGGAATGATCTTTTTTTTAAAAAATACCTATATTGATTAATGTTCAAAATTTGTATCCTGGAACTCTTTACATAATACTTATGACAAATTTTATAGAATTGAAATTTTTTTTAAAACAGCTTTAAAAGATTTAGCTCAACGTGATTGCATATAAATTGGTTTTTTAAATAAATAAGTATATATTTTTTCTACATTTACAAATATAATTGATTTGAAGGTAGTTTACAAATAACTGATTTTTAGAAGATAGAAATTTATATTTGAAGAGTTTTTATTAAGATTAACAATATAATATGTTTGTTTTCTTGAGGAAAATATACCCAAGTGTAGGTTCCTGAAAAACTATTTTCAAATATTTTGTTTCACGCTATAATACACTATATGAGAAAGTTGTGATACTATTAATTTACTTTGGTAAAAACCATTATAAACAAAAGTAATCCAAAAATATTGTTTGTTTTTAAAATATAAATTAACTTGTCAAATATGATAGCTACTTAACACATGGGCTCACAAATCAAATGGTTGTATGAAAACATGAAATTAGAACATTCTGTTAAATGTCAAATAAAGTTCTTACTATGAAAACTGGACCATTAATAATGGAAGTAGGTCTAAAATTAATTCATGACCTAAATTTACTTGGATGACAGCTCAAAAAGTTATTAGAAATAGCCCCTAATACATCCCTACACCAACAGCTGACATCTATCACTTTGGATAGCTGTAATGAAAACATATGGTAATGTATGAATTTGATAGTTAACCACAGTAATTTATGCCAATATTATTTATATATTTATTTGAGGTCGGACACGAAGCTTTCTTATCATTTTATTCCATTAAAAAAATATTATTCACAGCACTTCCACCTATCATCTAACGAAAATAGCTTCAAAATGGCGACCAACGAATTTAAACCATATGGTCGAACATGACAGAAACAAGTTTTTTACAACTATGCACCTACGCAGTGGATAAAAATATTGTATTCAGTTAAATATTTAGAAATATAAAATAATTTATTATATATAAAAAATGAACTGTCATCCAGGTAAAAACCTATCATGAACAGACTCTATTAACCAATATTGTAGCCAGGTAAACATTGGATGGGTTTTGGGGGGCACAGGCAAATAAATTTTACAAATATTTAATGCCTCTAAAATTATCTGCATATAATTTTTGTGGTAATAAAGGGCAAGGCTTAAATATTAAGTGCTTTATATTTGTTTATTATTTAAAAACTTACAAAGCACGTCCTCCCTTCAAATCTAAAAATATATATTAAGCCCTTATTAAATAAGGATATAACCGAGGGAGTGAGGTTTCAGGAGGGATTTGGGATTTCAAGAGGGCATTGGCCACAAAATAATTTTTACCTCCCTCACCTTTTACATTTTCAAATACAATATGACTAAAAATAACACAATAGCTCTTAAATCCAAAGTTATTTAATTAATATCTAAATAAAATCAGGGGTGGAACGTTCCAAATCTCTCGTAGGGGCGTCGAAGACCACTCCAAATATATTTAAGTAGTCAGAGTATCAACATCATCATCATGAACTGTTTAGTAAAATGTTTCATCTCCCTCCTGCACTCTCTTACACTCTCCTCCTCTCACTTGCACACATGCTGCTATCTCTTCCCCACATACTTTGTATCCATTCATCTCCTGTTCCATCCTTATTTCACGTCCATACCACTCCATTTGTCAAACATTTACCGGGAGAGGATCTGACCTACCTACTTTTACAGTTATCCTTACATTCACGAATAGGTCTAACTTCATATTTCCTTTATCAATATCTCGTCATAGAAATTAGAACACCTATAAGTATATACTCGAAGCTAATGGGCTATGGACGAGGAAGATTGAATTTAGAGGAAGATTTCTCACATTTGCGTTGAGAAAGAGAGTGAGAAATCATCTAGGAAAAACTATCCTCAATACAATAGACCGGCATCGAACCATGATCACTCTACATCATCAGCAGTCTAGTTTAGTGCGAGAGTAACACCTTGCATCATGCGGCCACCGAAGCGGGTTAACTTAAGGTGAGATGTAGAGTACGCGAGAAAAGGTAGGTGTTTTTGCTGTTTTTATGGCTAAACTTTTTTTTTTGCCAAAATATATAAAATATTTCTCTAGTACAAATAAAGAATTCAATTTTATTCTCATAATGACCTCAAAATTTCTTGATTATCTCACAAGAGTGTCCTGGAATTTAAATATAACTTTTTCTCTTCAACTAATAAGTTGGTCACCAAATGCTGTTATGCTCATGATAGATATTCAACAAAGGTTGAGATCTTCATTTGAAGAAAATTAAACTCTATGTTTGTACTGGAGATATATTTTTATTATTTTGAACAAAAAAAATATGTTTTGCCTTAAAAACAGCAAAAACACTGTCCTTTTGTCGCGGGCCCCCCCATCCTACCTCTCTAAGCGGGTGTTAGCGCAAACCGTGATTTACCATATTATCTTCAAATGACACAATATGAGTATGGATCTAAATGGTCTGTTTAGTTTTTTTGTTGCTCTCCCCCCTCCCCTCCACCCTGTTGCTTTTGAGTGTGGTTCGGTTGAAGGCCACGAGATAGAGGTCGAGATTCGGTGGCTGCACGTCTGGCCCACTCCGGGCAATTAGGGGACCACCGCGAGTAACAACGGACCATGTGACAACCACTTAGAATAAACAACAACGGTATTAGCTCTTATTTCGGGTTGCACTCCTTTGTAACAATTACGCTAATTAGGTTAGGGATGAGGAAGGTTTAATCAAGGTGAAGTGTACCTGAATTTGCGAGGGGTTACAGAACGCCACCCTCAGCAGAGTAGACCCGACCGGGATACGAGTGTGGGTTCCATAGCGTGTCTAGTCTTGGTTTGTTGTCATTTGTTAGTATATGACTAGTCGGGTTTCTGTCCTCACTGTCTTACTGCCCAGCCTTTAATTACGCTAATAAAGAAAATGTACTCAAGTTGGCGTGGCAACCAAACAGAAAAAAATATGTCTTAATGCACCTAACCAGGATTCAAACCCAGACCAGCCTATAATCAACAAAAAAAAGACTGCACTAACAACTGTCCTCACGAGGCTGAGTTGACCCCGTTCCAGGCCCATTGTTTCACAGAAAAATGTAAAAACACTAGGGATCGAACCCGGGACTCTATATATGTAACCAGGGACTCTACCACTGGACCATAGAGGCGGAGCATGCATGTATAACAAAACCCTCCCTCAAGCTTCATCAAGCAGATAAAATAAACCTGAGACATATCTTAATTAATGACGGTAAAACTAGCTTCGGTGGCCGCATGGTCTAGGGCGCTACTCTCGCAATAGAATGGACTGCCGACGACGTAGTAGTCGTGGCTCAATCTCTGTCAGGTGTACTTAGAGTGGTTTTTCCTCAATGGTTTTCCACGCAAATGCGGGTACACTTCCTATGAATTCAAACTTACTCGTCCCCGGCACATTAGTGTAATTAGTATATAAGTGTATATTCCGAAGGTGTAGTAAGATGCTGTGTTAGAAAAAAAGGGGGGTAGCATTAGTAGACTCGTAAATTTAAGTTGGATTCTNATTTTATTTATTTAGAATCGGCTTATAATTAATTTTTAAAAATCTAATCCTCATTTTAAAATTCCGGCTTCTAGGTGTACATGTTCGTACACAGAAGCTACTAGTTTTTAAAATGTTAGACCTTGCTATGCGTGCGGTGGATATCACGCAATGCTCATGACAGACAAACTCCTAAATTGGAGAGCTTAAATAAATATAATTACTATAACATTCATCAATTATAATAAGCATCTGGAGATTGTAACTTTTCTACCAAACTGTAAGTTCTTCTAACGTGTATGATACAGGGTTGGATTTACATATCGGTTTAATGGGCCCGGGGTGGAATATTTCTGGCGTCAAATCAAAAATGTCAGGCACGAAAAAAAACCCATTAAGCTGGTCGTGTTCACAGGGTTAGAGTGACTAACCGAGATATCCTAATCCAGTGGTTCTTTATTACTCGCGGCCCCCTAAATATCCTAAAATATGTTCATGGCCCCTAGTTTTTACTAACATATTAATCATTAAGATGTATTCTAAAATAGTGGCTTTAATTACTGATTGTAATAACAAACAAATAAAAAAACAGAATTTAACCTACCTAATGTATTTAATGGGAGCTCTGCTGTTAAACACATTCCACTAATTTGTCTATTCTTGTTTCGAATGTATTACTTTTAAAATGCTTTTCACATGCAGGAGTCGATTTGGAGTCATTTCGCTGCTTAGTTTTAATATTCATCATTGTGGAAAATCCCTTTTAACATAAATATGTAGAAACAAAGGGCAACAAATGTTAAATGGCGATGGTAAACAGATGGGGATTGTTTTTACTAACCGTGATTTCTATTATCCCTGCTTCACTACCCCGGAAAATCGAGAGTCTACTGTACATACATGCTTACGATCATCGAATTCTTTCATCCAAAAGTTAAATTTAAGATAATTGACTTAACTAATTAGCAAATAACATTCTAAATTATCATTTGGAGGCCTCCTGGTTAAGAATCGCTGTCCTAATCGACCTCTAACAAAGAATTTTAAAAACTGGCAGTGAAATTACAAACTGCCACTTATTATTATCGCACATAGGTTCTTTACCTGCATCAAACTGCTAGGCAGAAAGAACTATTCTATTGATGAGACGTGTCAAAAAATGATCTCTGGTCCAAAATGTCTCACAATCAGCTCAAATGGTCAGCAGTCCTTACAATAGAATCAGATATTACGAGAAATGTAAATGATTATATGATTTACTCTTTGGCGAACGAGCAGTCACGAATGAAGGTGATTTAAATAAGAGAAATGTAAAGTAAACAATAATGATAATGAGATTACTTCAGTTTAACATGTTTGTGAGCAATTTTTCTCATAAACATTTCTACTTTTCTATTTCCTTCGCTTTACAATATATTTATATTAAAATAAAGGCTCCTTGAGTGGAAATGTTATGGTCACTATATACATATTATATGTAGTGACCATAACATTTCCACTCAAGGAGCCTTTATTTTAATATAAATATATTATATATACACACACATACAAGCACCCTTAATAGCCTTTTGTGGGCTGACTGGGAAAGATAATATAATCTTGTCTGAATAGAAAATAATCAATATATTTTTACTTTGTATTACATTGCGCAACACAAAATATTTCTTTGGGGGGCGGGGAAGGGGGGAGATTAAGTAGATCCACCCCTGGTTTGATAAAGCAATTTTTGTCGACAAAATAATCTTTTAAACACTATATTGGTAATAACATCTTTAAAGTACTAAAGTAGACCTACAATTATTCAACAATTACAGACGGAACACATTTTAATAGTTAATTGATTAGGTATGAGTGAGATACAATTTGGAGAAAATATACCCTAATCTGCGAGGAAGGAGTAGGAAACCCTCATACACCCAGCCTATAATCTAAACCCAACCCCAACGTTATCGGCTAAAACGACTTGAAGAACCCACCAACGAGGCTATAAAAAGATTATATTAAAAGTTTTCTTAGATACTAAAGTAGACCTAATTATCAAAATTTAATTGTACTAGATTATAACTCATTTATAAAAATAAGATTGCATATAACTAGTATCCAACATAGGTGGTCGCATGGTCTAAGGCGCTACTTTCGTCAGAGAATAGACTGCCGATGACAGAGAGATCATGGTCCGATCACGGTCAGATATATTTAGGGTGGTTTTCTTAAATGGTTTCTCACTCTTTCCACGCAAATGCGGATCCACTTCCTCTAAATTTGACCTCCCTCATCCCTAGCCAATCAGCGTAATTAGTACACATGTACATAACCCAAATGGGTAGTAAGTAATAAGGGGTGCTAAGAAAAAGTATATACGTATAGGCCGGAATAGTACTAGTAAATGCAGGGGTTGGGTGGTGATAAGGGGTGGGGTGGTGATAAGGGGTTGGGTGGTGATAAGGGGTGGGGTGGAATAGTAACCTACCAAAGAATGTATGTGTATATTTTAGCAGGTTCTTTATATAAAAAACTACTATATAAAAATATACCTATACTAACGTGTCCTATAATAGCTAGTTCTATTTGTATTGTGACTTGGCCGGTTGTGCAATTGAACAGAGGTGGGGTGTAGGGGAAGTAAATCAGGTAGAAAGGGTGGGGGAAGGGGCCAGCTGGCTGCTCCGGCCGTGGGAAAAGTCTCCGGAGAAGATTTTTCAAACTTTCCTGGCAGCGAGGCCATGTTTTACCAATCACCCCCCCTACTTCCCCGCATCATAGCTACCAACATAACGCTACCTTTCATAGGACTACCGTTTCGAATTATATTGCTAGAGTAGCGCCTTAGACCATACGGCCACCGAAGTGGATTAATTAAGCATTGGTGGGTACAGGAAGTAATTCGCAATGCCAAAGTCTGGTGTTAAATGTTGGGTTTCATTGTCTTGGGTTATTATTATTGTCTTTATTTAAATGGAAAAATTAAGGCCTAAGCCTTCTCTTACATTTAGCCATGTCTTGAGTTAACATAACACTGTATTTATCAATTATTATTATTATCATTAAATAAAACACAGGAAACAAGTATTTGAGGAAAACATACACATGAACATAAAACATATAGAACATTGCAATGAGATAAACGTACAGAACCAGCAACCAAAACAGTAGGCGATGTTAGTTTATTAGTAATATGTTTTAAAAAAAAGTTATATATTTGTATATAGCTCGTTAAATACCATAAATTAAAATATGCCTTAAGCGATACGGGAAAATACTGATGGCTTGAGGTGGGGGGCTTGAATTACACAGGTGGCACCTATATCTCTCTCTCTCTCTATATATATATATATATATATATATAGAAAGAGAGAGAGACTCTATTAACCAATATTGTAGCCAGGTCAACGTTGTATGGGTTTTGGGGGGCACAGGCAAAGAAATTATACAAATATTAAATGCCTCTAAAATTATCTGCAGATAATTTTTGTGGTAATAAAGGGCAAGGCTTAAATATTAAGTGCTTTACATTTGTTTATTATTNGGCAAGGCTTAAATATTAAGTGCTTTACATTTGTTTATTATTTAAAAACTTACAAAGCACGTCCTCCCTTGAAATCCAAAAATATATATTAAGCCCTTATTAAATAAAGATATAACCGAGGGAGTCAGGTTTCAGGAGGGGTTTGGGATTTCAAGAGGGCATTGGCCACTAAAAATAATTTTTACCTCCCTCGCCTTTTACATTTTCAAATACGATATGACTAAAAATAACACAATAGCTTTTAAATCCAAAGTTATTTAATTAATATCTAAAAAAAATCAGGTGAGGAACGTTCTAAATCTCTTGTAGGGGCGTCGAAGGCCACTCCATATATATATATATATATATGGAGTGGCCTTCGACGCCCCTACGTTTTAAATACTAAACAAATATAAAGCACTTAATATTTAAGCCTTGCCCTTTATAACCACAAAAATTATCTGCAGATAATTTTAGAGGCATTTAATATTTGTAAAATTTCTTTGCCTGTGCCCCCCAAAACCCATACAACGTTGACCTGGCTACAATATTGGTTAATAGAGTCTGTTCATGAGAGGTTTTTACCTGGATGACAGTTCAAAAATCATGTCTTTACGTTTTGGGTCGACAACACTTGTTAAAGATCACTCTTTTGTTATTAATGTTAAGATTTTAATTACCTGTTATATTTTACATTTATATATATTGGGCTCATAGCTCGAAAACGGCCAATGGACGGATTGAGCCATTACTAAACGACCAAAGCTTGAAATAACATTTTTAAATATTATTTTAGCTCGTTTCTCGACCAGACTGAACTGTGGTGCGTGCCCTATTTTGAGCAACCACGTGAATTTAAGAGGGCAAGTTGATCCCATTGATATGCATACAGAATTGAACAAAGATTATAAATTTAGTTTTATTTATCAAGACCAATTGACAAAATTTGGTTATTTTGAAGCCTAACCTAACCTAACCTAGCGACTGTATTTTTAACTTTGGTCGTTTAGTAATTTCATAATCCTAGGTTTAGATATTTGGAGACAGTCAAAGCCCAAAATTGAATCTAATTTTGGCGTTTGGTCATTTTAAAACGTCCTATCCTAGGATTGAGCAAAAAATCCGTCCATTGTCACTTGGTGGTTTTCGGCCTTTGCGTTCAACATATCAAAATAATTGTTTGTTAAGAGACAAGTGGGTTTATAAGGATGGGGGGGAAATGGGGGGGATATGGGGTGGGGAGCGGGGGACAAATGATGTTTGCAAATACTCGGGTCAACCTTGAAATTAATTTAACTACTCGTATATCTTATTAATGATAAAGATATTGAAGTAAAAACACAATGTTTCGCATTCATTCGTTTCTTTACTAGTATTACTACTAACTTACTACGACTACTATTTCTACTACTTCTTTCAATAATAATAATAATAATAATAATAATAATAATAATAAATTAAGATCTTACAAAACGTAACTTTCATAAAAAAAAAATTAAGGCAAAATAGTCCAAAAAGGAGAAACTTCAGTCTAACACCTCTAAGTGTAATCGTACAGTGGCGCTCTCGGAGAGAGTGAGCTCTACAGAAACCATTGTCCGTTCTCGGTGGCTCCACGACTTGGGAAGTCAACAATATGATCAAAGAACACGGGTATCACCCCGCACCAATTAATTAGGGATGACTTAGGTAGAATTAAGAGAAAATGAATCCAAATTTGCGTGGAGGCAGTATTTTTCGATTGTGCTAAGTGTACAATTATGACTGTTATCAAAGTTTTTTGTTTTAGAAAGGGGTGGGTCAGAATACATCTTATGTAAGGTTTTTTTTATCAATGTTTGTGGTAAGACAAGATAAAAATAAAACTGTCAGCAAATGTTGAAATGTTTTATTTTCATTCATAAATTAGCTCCACTTTAGTTATTCATTTTTAGCCGCATGGTCTAAGGTGCTACTCTCACAGTAGACTTGACTGCTTATGATGGGGAGGTCGAGGTTCGAATCTTGGTCGGGTGTACTGATTGTGTTTTAATCCAAAATTGTTTTCCACTCTTACTCCGCGAAAATGCGGGTGTACTTCCTCTAAGTACAACCTTCCTCATCCGTAAAACCATTAGCGTAGTTAGCAGATAAGCGTGTAACCTGAACTAGTAGTAAGATGCAGTACTAATTTATTTTTTATTAATTTTCACTGTTTTATAAAAAATAGTATCAATATCACTAGCTTTATTAACCAATCATTACGACTAGAGTTAATTAAATAATTAAAATAATCTAGTTTACAAAAATTGTTAAAAAAGACTACGTAAGATAGAGGGTTTGGGAAGAGGGTTACAGAAAATCTTACGCTCCCTTGCGTGGATGATAGTAAAGATGGCGGGGGGTGGGGGGCTCGAAAATCCACACCATGACCCCTAAGGGTGAGCAGTAACTTTTAGGCCTATCTCTCAAACCCTATAGAGCAAATACTTTCCCTTCATTATTTTTAATATGACAGAGACCTCTTTCAACTATTAAAGTACATTATAAAGGTATCAAGATTGTCTAACAGATGGCAGCACTAACTCTATTTGAGTTAAAAGTGAACTTGTCTCTTTTTTCCTGTATCCTTCAAATAGGTTTGGCACGACATAGCGTATTTAAATAGAATATTTCTTGCATCTGAGGGGGGTAGGGGAGGTAGAGGTCAAACACGCCCAAATATTAACNAATATTTCTTGCATCTGAGGGGGGTAGGGGAGGTAGAGGTCAAACACGCCCAAATATTAACCCCCCCCAAAAAAAACCCTAGTAGCTATACCACTGTCGAGGGGGTGGAGGTTAGGGGTTAAAATTTATTTATAAATTAATATTAGCAGTAACGATATTTTGCATTCCCCTTCAATACTAGTTTGACGGGAGATTATTCATAACCCCTACCTACAATTTCGATAGTTGTTTTAAATATTTAGCGTGTAACCCAAACGGGTAGTAAGACGCGGTGCTAAATAATAATAATAATTTAAATATTTAAATCACCCCAAGAGAGATTTAATGTTGAAAAACAAATGGCTCTCCTGTTTAAGGACCTCACCATGTAATGCAACGCAGGTATAACAAACACACATACATCTATAGGTAAGGCCATGGAAGACGTAAATTTAGGAGGGTGAAAGTAGAGACTAGTACTTCCTTTGAATTCGTTATTTAAAAAATTAGAATTAATTCCTACCAAACCAATCTCGAACGTTTCCACCGCAGATTTTTAGTTTCTAGCCCACCAAGAGTTTATTTTCTTTAATCAATCTTTCCTGTGTCAATTATTAATGTTGGGTGTGTTGATGACGTCATATTACCTATCAGGGCTAACCGCACATTCACACTAATGGAAGATGGACGAGGAAGATATAACTTAGAATAAGTGTACCTTCGTTCGCGGGGAGAGAAAGTGGGAAATCCTTAAGAAAATATATGTTTCAGTTCACCCATCCGGGATTCCAACCCAGACCTAATCATCATCAGCTAAGCAAACTAAACGAGCACAACGTTTAGTCCTGCCGTTACAGGTGTTGATATTATGTTCTTCTTCTTTGTTTAGTACAGCGTCTTACTACCCGTTCAGGCTGTACTCTACTGTACCAATTACTCTAATGGTTTTATGGCCTAAGAAGGTTATATTGAGAGGAAATGTACCTGCATGTGCATGGTGAAAAGTGGAAAACCATCCTGGAAAAACCAACCTTACACCCGACCGAGATTAGAACCTCGATTTCCTCGTCATCAGCAGTCTAGTCCACCGCGATAGTAGCGCGTTAGACCACACGGCCACCGAAGCGGGTTATAAAAAGTTAATCGGTGTAGCGATTAATATACATCAGTTAAATGTTTTTTGGGGGGGAAGGGGACACTTAAGTGGTCGGTGATTATTTCCATTTATTTGAAGACAACTGTTCTCTGTTTTTGCCAGTTTATACTGTCGGCAGTTTTCGGTATTGTTATGCTAGAAGGAGAGAAGAGTGTTTGACCTTGAATGAAGCCCCCGGATGTCCAACACCTGTCCAAGGGTGTCTTGCTTGAGAACTGAGGACTTCTTACCTGAACCTCTGTTGGATACGACCGCCTCGTCAATCCGCTGTTCAGTCCAGCTGTGCGGGCTAGACGCGGCTATACGCCTCAACTTGACACGTCATCACCTCCACTCAGGGACAATGGTGGTTGTAGTCTATGTACCCTGGTTCGATCAGGGACAGCTGGTTGTAGTCTAAGTACCCTGGTTCACTCAGGGACAGAGGTGGTTGTAGTCTTAAATACCCTGGTTCACTCCGGGACAGATGTGGTTGAGGTCTATGTACCCTAGTTCGATCAGGGGCAGAGGTGGTTGTAGTCTAGGTACCTTGGTTCACTCAGGGACAGAGGTGGTTGTAATCTTAAATACCCTGGTTCACTCAGGGACAAAGCTGGTTGTAGTCTAAGTACCCTGGTTCACTAATGGACAGAGGTGGTTGTAGTCTAGGTACCTTGGTTCACTCAGTGACAGAGGTGGTTGTAGTCTTAAACACCCTGATTCACTCAGGGACAGCTGGTTGTAGTCTAAGTACCCTGGTTCACTAATGGACAGAGGTGGTTGTAGTCTAAACACCCTGGTTTGATAAGAGACTAATAGGCATAATCGCTGGAACTAGGAGGGGGAAGAGGGAAGAGGTTTTATGGAAAATTGTGCAAATATTATCTACTTACGATTCTCGCCCCCAGTAACATTGAATATAACGTTGTCTCATTCTTTATTTGCATGGCTTGATATTTCTATTTTACTCATAATTGCTATAGCCATTTTAAAAATGTTTTAGTTTTAAAAAAATCATTCATTTTAAACCACCCTTAGATGAATTTTTACCAAAAACAAACAAATGTAGGGCTTACAGCGTTATTTGACCGGTAAAACACTCCTTTGATATCCATTTTAAACAAAACACGTTAGAGCCATCGAAAGATTTGGAGTTTAGACAAATCATTCATCGGTAAACTAACCTTAATTCGAGAGTTAGGATCAAAATTAGAACAGTGTCTCGAGGCGTAGCCCTATAAAGTCTACATATCATGTTTGATCAAAATTTATCAAAATCTATCAAATAGTTTCAGATCTTTGCCCAGGGACAGACCGGCAGAAATAGGGATACACAGATTATCAAACTCACTTTTCTTGGTTTCGAGAATGGATAAAACGTAAAGATTCATCATAGACTAGAGACAGCAATTTTCAAGATTACAATACTTTATCTTTATATGAGAAAATTAGAAAAATCAATAAAGCTAAGGTTTAAACAAAAGATAGAATACATATCCCTACGTTGAGCTAAGTTTATTCACATACCGATGTGTTTTTTTATTTAACTTAACTTTACATGTATATAACGTCATTTTGCGCCCCGTCCCCCATTTATACTCCACCTCCCTCTTGTTCAAAAAACTTTCCGGGGGGCCCTGATGGTATGCATGTGATATAGGAGGTTTTGCCTTATTTGCTAACGTTATCCTATAGAGAAAGTATTGTAATCATGAACATTTTAGAACCCGAAATTATGATGGATATTGACGTTCAATTTGTCTCCAGTCTAAAAAAAAAGTTAGTCTTAACATTATTTTTGTATATTTGTATGCCCGTTTGTCCATATTTCCGGCCCCTTTGTTTATCTATCTAGCTATCTGTGTCCGAGGATACAAATGAGACTGTTTGCTAGATTTCGTTCAAAATAGATATTTATATGTTATATTAATGGTCACACTGACAAATAGTGAAATCTTCGAAAT
>CABFOW010006849.1:0-15384 GCA_902141385.1 Timema californicum
CCTACACAAATAAAGTTCCAGCACCACTGCGTGAATCGCCTGTTGTAAATGTATAGGCCTATGCATACTACTGTTTATCTTGCCTAATCTCTACTTGTACCTGAGCACACATCACACGTAAGATAATGAATGGCCTTTTGATCCAGACCTCTAAAAAATGTACGTTGATAATGTAGAGTAATACCATAGATGTAGGCCTACACTCGTTTTTAGTGGGTAGAGAAAGGTCCTGTCTATGATGGATCGTGATAAAGTCTCCCAACAGAAGATGGTCAGCATTTTTTTTTGTATGGACTCATCTAAGAAATTTGTGTAGTACTTCAATCTGTAGTGGTAGAACCGAAGGGGGCGGGGGCAAGAGAGGCATCGTTCCCTGAAAATAATCTCAGCTGGAATAAATACCCCCCTCCCCCTAAATATATTTAAAATCCTCTGATATTATCGAATATGAAGTTGAAAGATCTTGCATTAACCTCAAAATAACTTATATATACATTCAAGTATCAAAAGTTTTCCAGAGAAAGACCACTTCAAATAATTTCCAGAGGCATCTAATTTTCGAAAGAAATTCAAGCTAGGATCAGTCTAAATCAGTCCTAGTTAAATATAATTGTGTCTAAAAAAATTAAAAATCATTACACTTATTGTATTTCGTTGAATATCATATCATATTGGTATTAAAACGCAAAAAGATGTGATGTTTTTATATAAAAAAATCTAATCACATTGATAACAATAAAAAATAACTAAGAAAATCACTAGTTAAAATAATCGCCGCAGTGGGCTCACTCACTTTGCTTGATAACACGTTCATTTTAAATAGCGTTGCATCCTGTTTTCTACAATATATATATATATATATATATATATCTGTATTTTGGCCTAAAGGTGCGTTCGGATTACCAAATGTTTGGACTATAATGTTTTGGACTATGAGGGTTCTACTGTGTTACTGAAATTCAGCAATAGAGTCTTCGCAGAACACCAAGACCAGGTGTCCTTGAATAACGCCCAGATATGCGTTGTGGTCAAGGATATTCAGGAGTTAGTCCGTTTTATTTATCTCGATATATGTATTCTCCAAAACAATGAACTTTCGTGGTTCCAAGAGCTCCAAAAAGGAATCAGCTAATAAAATTAACAAATGTATTTCAGATCCATTTGAAGCACAATCCCACACTTACATGTCTATGTACTGAACGTATATGTCTAATTTTTGAACTACCTCTATCAATTTGGTTTATACATCCACGCTCTTCCATTAAAATGTGACCACCCAACATTCTACTCCATAATTTGAACCTATTTAAACTGTGTAATGAGACCCGCTTGCAAGTAGACAGTGTTCAAAACTTTATCATAGAGGTGATTGCCATTACATGTTGCACTATGGGAATACCTATGATTCCATCAGACCTGCCCTTTCCAGTTTAAATTAATGCAATATATGCGATGGCAATCTACACAGCGCAAGGTGGCGGGCGTTGATTTTCACGGCAAATGTTTCTCCGATTGATATCTTTAATATTGATTCATCCTAAGTTGAGATCTGACCACATGGAAGGCTATACTCTGATTTGCTACTGAATGGACTTTTAATGGTATCCTTTCACTAAATAGTCCCTTCGATGTTTTGTATTAAACTTGTTTTAAAATAATATTAAAGGTTATTATAGTTAAACTCATCCCTTCATTTTATTTAGACATTAGACTTTAAGCTTTGCAAGCGCTATTCGAATAGCAACAAACTCCTGACTCAGCGTTGAGGAACCGCTTATCACAAGCTAACGGCAAGTAAGCAACAGTCGACAGTTCATCTCGGCAATGTAAAGTGACGGTGGTGAGTGAGGGTTGAGTGCTTCCCGTATATTTATGGCTTTTGCTGAGTCTGACCCGAGTTGTGTTAAACATAAGACAGGAAATTTATAAGCATTAAAAAATACATAATGACTTACTTTGCTATGAGACTGACTATACATGATCATATTTGTTTAAAATATTGCACTGGTGTTCCACCAATCATGTATTTGTAGAGGACCAGGGGCATCGCGCTAGGGAAGGGGGGGTGTCACCCCCTCAATGTTAGTTAAAAGCTTGAAAGTTGTGAATATTGTGAGATTTTTAAGATCTGGAGTTGGGAATTTCTAGGCTTATTCTGTACCCCATTACTTTATATTATGAAAGTCCTTAATCACAGACTTGTAAAGAAAAATTTAAAATTTCCCAAGTGTTGATCCCTACTCTACAAAAAAGCCTAACTTCAAAAATCGTCAAACATTCAAAGGAGATTCCTTGTTTAGTAGATTGTGGAAATCTTAGTTAATCAAGTAGTCTAGTAGCGCTGTTGTCAGTAGGTAGAGACAAACGGCCGGTCATTGTATACCTAATGTGATATGGAAATAAATTATAAGGCAACATGAGCTGCCCAGTAGCAAAATTTCACTCATACAGCAATGCTTGAAGTGTCAGCATTGTCAGCCAATGTTTTATTTATGGGTTAGTGTTTTTAATTGTGACTTGTGGCTGCTAGACTGTCACAGTTTTATGAATCAAATTATCATGTACTGTACAGCCAATGCCTTAATTATGGCTTTATTAAATTTTGAAGACATAAATGCAGTGAATGTTGCGCAACATTTTATTGTTTTCTTATTGAAAGCTATGACTGTTGAAATGAGGTCATGGAGATTAGTGTTAGTGTTTTACTTCTGAAATATACTCTAATTGTTCTATCAAGTATCCATAATAGTTTGAATTGAAATGATGTATCTTATTACATTGTTTATTAAAATAGGCTTTTATGAAATCAATTAAAATAGGCTCAAAGCAACAATGAAGGAAGAGGAGAAATAGGGCTGTGTTACACTGTGACAACTCTTATAATTTTTCATTTGATTAATTAAACAAAATATTAAGTTTTTTTCACACTTTAACATTTTCAAATTTGGGATACATTTTTAAATTCGTTATTTAGTGTTCGATTCGCATAAACTTTAGTATAACCATGTGTTTTAGTGTGTTGATTTCGAATTTGCCATTAGTTATTTAATAAAATGGCAGGGAAAGCCCTTTCACCCTCATACGCTAAATTACAATATGTTTTGAATATTTTATTGACATACCAGTATTAACATTTTAGGGCAACTTCCATAATGTTATGAAGCAGGACATTGGTGGTAAGGTATCAAAATACTGTAGAAGTATGGATACATTCAATTTTTTATTGCTTTATTTTACAATTGAAAATGCTTTTAAGTAAACATGACCAAATTGCTAGTTTTTTTTTGATAAAGTGATGAGCGAGTTATACATCTTCGTGAGCTTACTAGTTGAATATTGCTTCAAACTGTGTTATAATAAAGCAGGGGTTTCCAACTTGGGGGTCACAGCATGTTTTGGGTGGGTAGAGGTTTTAGCTTTGTATTTACTTTTTCAGGGATGTTAATTAATATAAGAAGATGCGAAATTCCAATAAAAACGTAAGTTGCTAAAGTGATAAAAACGGCCCAGTTACTGCTTAGGTTCCTTTTGGCTATTCTATTCAGATAGCTTCTTGCTGACTTGTTTACTGTGTCAGCCCTGCCATTCTGCTAGCATAATATAAAATCAAACCCCAACACCGGGCTTGTAGATTCTATTTTACTACATATTAGTTGCATATAATCATTATTATAAGCAATTTATAATAATTGGTGACCTGGCGGTCTAGAAGTAAGGTGTCAGACATCTGTGTTGGGGGTCCAGGATTCAATCCTTGGTCCTGGCACAGATTTATCTGATTGCCAAACCCTTCCTTCACCTCTGACAAGACGTGTATTAACCACAACTTGTGAATGTGATGGAATGCCAGACCTCCATCGTGGTTCGGATCCCACGTTAAACTGTAGGTCCTCCATTTCATCTCACAATCAACCTAACATTACACATTAAAGTAAGTGAGTGTAGCCCAAACGGAACGTGGGGATGATATAACAATAATAATAATAATTTAAAATAATTTAGAAAAATCATTAGTGGGCATGCGGGTTTAATGTCACGCTCGTTTGGTTTGTTGATGAAGGTGACGTATTGATTTTAATTCCGGCCAGGGGTAGTTTATCCTAATATCCCTACAAGCAAATAAGTGTAACTTTCCTCTAAACTTTACCTATCCCACTGGTGTAGTTAACTGTAGATATTCCGGGCTGGTAGAAATACACAGTGAAAAAACTTAAAAACTAGGATTTGAACGCTTTTAAAATATCAAAGGGCCGCGATGGCCACACAGAGAAAAGTTGTGGTCATAAACTACAAAATGTTGGAAACCACTGTAATAAAGCCAGTTAAATTTTTTAATCTAATATACACGATTTTAACAATATCTGCAAATATAAATAAATATATTTAAGCTTAATTGGATATTTAGCTCAGATGCAGGTAAACTGAATTAAAAAATCATTCATGTTTCACTGAAAAATCCAGTATGAACAAATAAACAAGGCTGTTGCCAGGGGTAGTGGGGGTGAGGGGCTCAAATCACTCCCGAAATATTATGAACAAAATGTATTTATTTATGGTTCAAACGATATAAAAATTAGACTACATGTATAAATTAGGAGCTGTGTTACCATAAAAAGCACTTCAGAGAGCTTCTAGAGGTGTTAAAATTTAGAATTTTTTCCATCCTTCGGCAGTTAGTGTTACCGTAAAAAAACACTTCAGATAACTTCTAGAGGTATTTGATATCAAGAAATGTTCCTATCCTTCGGCAGTGGGTTATGATGCCATAAAAACATTTTAAGATATTTTTTATTGGTGTTTAAATACTAGACATTTTCCCAACCTTCGGAAGTTAGGGGGTTTTGGTGCCATAAAAACACTTCAGATAGCTTCTAGAGGTGCTAAATATTTAGAATTTTCCGAGCCTTCGGCAATTATGGTGTTGTGTTGCCAAAAATACCACTTCAGATAGATACTAGAGGTGTTTAATATTTATAATTTTTCCTAGCCTTCAGAAGTTAGGGGATAATGTTGCCATATAAAACACTTCAGATAGCTTCTAAAACTTTTTTTTATCAATTATAACTATTTCTAATTTCCGGCAATTGGTGGATGTGCACACCAAACGCCCCCTGAAATTATTGGCTGGCTACAGCCATGCAAATAAATAAATTTAAAACTACAATTGCCTAAAAGCTCGGTAAAAGCTTGATTATCACCCAATTTTTTTTTAAAAAAAATGGGAGCCTCCTCTTGCCCACCTACCCCTCCCCCCCACCCCCAACCCCCACACGTTCTCAACATAGCCCTTCTTGTAATCTCCTTTGCTACTTGGGAATGTTTCTAATTTAAAATGGTTAGAGTTGGGAAAACACTAGTTAACCACCCCCCCCAGCCCCTGTAGAGAACCTACGCAGTCCATAGTGATATGGGATTGTTTGTTTACTTCAGGTCTCAGGTTAGGATGAATCATTAATATACGTGGGGTGTTCCCGTGATAATTCTAGCAACAGCTTGTAACTGCTTTCTCCTGATGATAAAACCACTAACGTAGTTTACAAAGAGGCCTTGCCTTAAATTTTGTTGCTTTGTCTCCTTCAATTAATACAAACTTACAATAGAATAATTACAACACATTGCATTTTTTTATTCTGAAGAAACATCTTTTATCGACTATAAAGTTTTCATCATGGTAATCTATTATTTTGCGTGGTTTCCTCTCTGTGGAGGAAATTAAAAATGCTAGGATTAAAAAAGTTATTGCTTTAGTTGGTATGTTTTAGAAACTGACATTAACGATAGCAAAGCTGTGGGCAAAAGCTCGTTATGAATAAGTGGTTAAGTGTAAGAAAAGGCGCTGGCATAAACTTCACTCAAATAAAGAATGCATTTTAGTATTATTATTATTATTATTATTATTATTATTATTATTAATATATTTTGGGCATTTCTTAGTAGAGAGATTTTGTATTTATTTTAGATAACATTTACATTAATGTTTATATGCAGTACTGATGTTCAAACAAATAACTTCTTCCATTAAGGTGGGATGGAAGGGGACGCGGAAAAAGGCGAGTGTTTTTGCAGTTTTTATGGCAAAACTTTTTTGCCAAAATAAATAGAATATTTATCCAATACAAACATAGAGTTTAATCTTCTTCACATGTTGATATAAACAGTTCCTATCTGTCAAGAGCATTGTGGTCTTATCTAATGAAATTTTTAAATGAGAAAAAATTGTCATTAAATTCCAGAACACCCTTGACAGATATTAAAGGAATGTTGAGGTCACCATATAAATAAAATAACAAAAGTAACGTATATTAATTGTATGCACCATTTCCGTTAATATCGAAGATTGTCAATAATTATTAACAGAAATAAAGCAATATGTTCGTAAACTAAGCATATTCACAAAAAACTGAAACTGTATTAGAATTGTTCTGATAGCAAACGTTAAACCTAACTCGCGTTTCAGGTTAGAATGTTATTATTTATTTTTACGCCACTACATAATCTTTACAGGCACCATTCACTGACCTCGACAGCCAGTATAGCAATTAAAACAACGTTTTCAAAGTAGTTGTTGTGCTAGGGGGACCACGCCCGCGGATGAGAAAGGCGTGGTTCCGCAAATCATCCGTTATCCATCCTGGTGTCCCCACCACAAGATACACATTAGATGTTCTGGCCATAAAACACAAACCAAAATACTTTTACTTTAGATTTTTTAGCCAAATTTGATTTATTTTAATTTTTATATAGGGATTTTACTTATAACAGTATTAGGAAAATTATGTAAGTTAATTTTATGGATGCCAGGTAAGGTTTAAATATTTGACTATTGCATTATATAATATTGGCTTAAATATCATAATAAATAAAGGCCTATATATTATGCTATATATATGTATATATTAATAGTGGTCTTTAAATATCAAAATTGCTATTTTATCGGTCTTACCGCTTCCATAAATATGTTCTCCTTCATAAATATAGTCCAGGTGCAAACTTTTAATGAACTGTCGTCTTAATGTCAAAAGTTGCAAAGTATGTTTGCATTTCAGTATTTTAATCATGATCTCACATGAAATTGATGTTGCATTTCTATAAATGGTTTCTTCTAGTTTCATTATTCCTTTGTCGACTAGAAGAAAAGAAGATTTATACCTTTAAGCTTACACATTAAAAATTGTATGGACTGGTAACAAATTACCTTCTAAGTATGAAATAATTCGTTGTCTCTAATATTTTAATATATATCAGAAAATAAAACTATAATGAGAACGAGACTACATTCATCCGAGAATGGATACGTTTCTGGGAGTGAGCTCGAATCATAACATCTCAGGAATACAATAATACTAACAAGATTGACAAAAAAATAATCTTGAAGCTTTGGAAAGAACTTAAAAAGGCTTCTAAACGAACATCTGAAATTCAAGACATAATAATAATATATGTTCATTGTGGCAAATCAATCTATTTCACATTTATTATGTTCAAGTTTTTGACCGAATATAATGTAATGAATACAATGAATTCCTCAAAGTCCAAGGAGAGAAAGGTCGTCCAGAATGTATGGTGGTGTTAACATTTAACTGGAAAACTTTATTCAATTACTTCCTCATTTGTCCTCATGAGGGCGAGTTTTACCCCCTGTCCAGATCCACTGTTTTACAGATATATTTTGAAAGTACTGGGGATTGAACCCAGGCCCTCTAGATCTGTAGAAAGGAACTCTGATCACTAGACCACAGATGCAGTCACACAACTTGTCAAACCTTCCAAAATACCATATAAAGTAACCTTTAGTTCCAGCTTCATTTACAAATTATCCTTTCCAACGCATCTGGATGAACATAGGTGAGTACCACAAGTATGTGTTTCTGTTCATTAAATATGGTTTCTCTGAGTGACTGGATATAATGTCTCCGTGAGGTCAATCAACAAACGAGATAGTTGGAAGATTAAAGATCATCTTTAGCACACATGGAATTCCACTGGACATCAGAAGTAAAAACGATCAATTAAACAATAAAAATATTAAGAACTTTTCCTCTGCATGGGGTTTCCGAATAAAGACATCCTAAATCCAATGGGTTGTCATAGAGAGGAGTGGCCATTGTGAAGGATATGGAAGGAATATAATACAGAAGAAACTCTATTTGAGCTAGGAAGGTCCTATCTGCAACCCAGAAGCTTCAGCAAGAACCATAAACAGATTCAAAATCCGTCGTCACCCAACGTTCACCAGACAAAGACCAACAAGAGCCATTTCCTTGACCGAGTGAGTCAATCCCTAGCACTTATCAGTCTCTTCACAAAGCACACTAGCACCAAATGTGTCACCACCAAGTAAGCCGACCTCTCGCAGATAGCTTAAGGAACTAGATGACAACCAAACTCGGCAGAGTGTGACGATATCGGAACAGTCAGTGAAACTACCAAAAAAAGACTTATAGAATGAATGAAGTGCTGAAATATCACCCATGGTAATTGTTTATATATTTTCAAGCTTATGGGGGAGGTGCTGTAGAGTGTGGTTGTGAACCTCATGGTACTACTCTTGATAACCAAACCCCTAGTGGCCCCAGACATGTTGTTCTACCTCGTGAATACAGCCTTGAGCCTGGAATTTTTGTATGTTGTAATGGTCTTCTAGGCACAGTGACGCCATAAGTTCATTCCTTATCTAATATTGAATATTATTATTGATATTTACTATGATGAGGAGACTAATATAGTTAATACATTTTAATAAAAACCACTATATGATTATTAATAATGCCTGGATATGGTTACTTTTTATTTATAAGCTTTAATGTGTCTCTACTCCTGGTTCAAAGTAGTAATTCAATTAATGATTAGATAGGTCAGTCATGTGATTACTGTTGCCTAGCTGTAGTGAATGACAGTGCTGGTTTGGCTAAGAGAACATTTGTTTTTTACCTTTGTGTGCGTTTTAACTAAGAATAAAGTATCATCCTATATTTATATACGTCTATGGTTTTTACATAATTTGGTCCTGTATTTACATGGTAATAGTACTGTCAAAGATTTATTCGTTTGAATTTTTGGTATACTATATATTTTTGTTTAACTATATGCCACTGCTAATGTTAATTTATTTCCCTTGCTAGAACAAATTTATATCAAAATTAATTGATTTTTGGTTGTTAAATTTTTGGTTCAAACTAATAATTATTTTATTTTTCCTTTGTACTTGACTTTGAGATTATTAAAAACATATATACTTTTTGTATTTGTTTATCTGATAAGTAAAATATGAAACGAGTTAATAATGTAATCTGTTTTAAAACATGAGTTCGTATTCCCGTGCTAGTAGCAGTGTAGTTCAGTAGAAGAAAAGTCACCGACCGATTGATGGATGTGTTACACAGGATATTTACTACTACTGTCCCCCTCTTGCCAACCTAACCCCACTTTTAATTTCCTAATGTAAATCCTAATTTCCGGCAGTGATTTCGTAATATCAAATAGTAGAGAGCTTTAAAAGCTTAAAGAAAAAGTATCACATAAATTTTTAAGTCAAATAATATAGGATTGGTTTCTTAAATTCCTAGAAAATGTTTACAGTTTACAGAGCTATTTGGATTTTTCGTTTAAATTAACTATGATGGTAAAAACTTAATTGCATTTTAAGATTCCCTTCACTAGTAACTCACCTGTTACTTTTTTGTTGAAATGTTTTACATTAATCCTATAAATATACATATATCAACTAGTGACGTTAAAACTAATCTAAACTAGGATAATACACTCACATTCTCACCCCTACGATATATATGTTTATATGGTATGAATAGATTTTGGTAAGAAGAAAGAGTTTGTACCCGTCCTGCGTCCTTAAGGGACAGGGGGATGACGTAAAAAAATGACAACAAGAAAATTGCAGGATGACCAATATTAACACTGCACTATATATGTGTGTGTGTGTGTATTTATATATAACAACTCTTAATAAACAGTTAATAAAGATAAAAAAAATGTAATAAACAAAGATAGCGTCGATAACCAGATTACCAATCTATGAATATCTATTCATTTAACTAGAAACAAATATTAATGCAGAGAACTACTAAACTATCATCTTTAAATATAAAAAACAATATATTAAATAAATATAAACTCATGAACAACAGTTAATTTGAGCAAGTTCCCTTTTTAACACCGCCCTTATTCACCACAGGATAAGGGCTGGTACACAACATTAATATTAAATAAGAATTCCAAAAACATAATAAGTGCAGAGGAGCCGATAGGACGATCACAAGGTAAATAGACCGTACTCAGGCCAATTTGTCTTCTGCTTCCCCGAACCCACTCTACAAATATTCAATAACTTAAATATTGGAAAACCTACGGCTATCAGTGAAAGATATAACAAAAGTATATGAAACGTAAAAAATATAATTTATACAAAATAGTTTATTTATTAATATAAAATATAGATAGATTGAATATGGCACAATACAAAGAAAAATATATATGAGAATATTATAAAAGCAATAGTCACAGGTCATATCCATAGATAGGGTAAAATAGCATTAATTTTCAGTTTTTTAGCATTAATTATTGGAAACTTAGCGTTTTGTGGCATAATTTAGCATTTTGTAGCAAAATGGTTAAAAATGTCTTTCGTCAATGTTTTTAGGGCCTATACAAAGGATTTATGATAAAATGTATGTATGCATTTATACGAAGGGTATTTTAACCTTCGTTTAGAATTATTTTCATGTGGTAGATTATAAATAATTAATAAGGAAACTGGAAGATTGTGTCACAAACAGAACAGCACAAACAGAAGAATGCAGAATGACTTCAATTGGCATAATTTATTTTACACAAATGTGTAACGTCAAAAAATCATTGTAGCCTACAGTACAAAAATAATAAATATTGAAAAATAAAATAGTTTAGTAAATAGCTGGTATTGTAAATAGTTGGTGTCGTTGAATCAGTTCAAACAAATGTGCAAGTCAAAGATAATAAATATTGGCAAATAAAATAGTGTGGCAACAAAAATTACATAAGTGTGCTTATCTTAAATACAAATGTATCAGTTCACACAAACGTGAAAGTCAAAAATAGTTAATATATACACAAAAAATAGTTTTGTTAACAAGGCTTCCAAAAACTAAATCAGTCGTCATATTTTAAATAAATAATTGGAGTTCAGCAGACTAATAAATACAAGAACCAATTAACAGAATTGGAAACTGGCACTCTACTGATTAAACGAAAGCATTGCGCAAGTTTATATTGTAGCCTCTTTCATTCTGGTTCGCCTGTCAGTCAGTACCAAATTATACTGACTGAAAAAACGCTCGGCATCAACACTATTAACAGGGGACCAAATTGTTTGTAGGGCTGGTCCAGCAAAGGCCGAGTTGGTAACTTTCATGGCCATAAACATCTGAATGATGTCACACACTTTACCTTCACGCACTGTGGTTCTCATCACTTTGTGAAGGTAAAGATATCCTTCAACACACTCTGTCGCTGGTCATCTTGGAGAATAGCGATAGCACTTCAAACTGTTTTCTGACCGATTTCTCGTCTGGTGTCAGCGATTGTACAGCAATCGCAGGGTTGAAGAGCTCTTCAGCTGCCTTTAAAAAGTTGTTGGTGGTGCATGGTGCCATGTGTTTGGCCAAATTCATGGCGCTATTCTGTGCACACCCGCACAACAACTGCTTCAACTCCTCCCACTTGGATACACTGGTGATGCTGCCCAGGAGAGATCTAGTTCTTTCCGAAATATTTCCATTGAACAATCGCTTCAGAAATCAGAAATATTTGCGTGAACGACCCAATTCCAAGATTCCCCTTAATTTGGTTAACTATAAACATACTAACACTGAAAGTTAGCTAAAGTTTGATAATAACGATATAGAAAACTTTAAAATTAATAGTTTCAACAAACTAGTGTCAAATAGTTCAGTAACGTTTAACATGTCCAATAGTACCAATGTAAGCAAAACACAACAAACATAGCCATATCGTTAAGAGTTAATTGAGTCCCATTTGAGAGGGAAAAAACCTTTTTAGAAAAAATATACAGTCGAAGCCAACTTAGCTGGTACGTAGATTTCCTGAAGTTCTAGGAGATGGCGGTGATGACAACGATTATTTACACCGTAGTGTTAAGTACTATCTTCTTAAGGGGGTCAAATCCTTCTCGCCTCGCCGGGAGACAACTCGGTTCACTTCGCCGAAGGATTAGTCGAATGGGCTGCTGACGAGTGACAACCGGTGACAACGCTTGTGAAAACACAAACCACGCTCTGCAATCATCTGTGCCCACATCTCTCGTGGACCCATCCAATGCTGTGGGCGACAATGTGTCAGCCCCCGTTTTCACCGGTGTCGATGTTAGGGGTTCGCGCACCAGACTTGGGGTGCGGCACAACAAGTCGTTATGAAGGGGTTGTACGAAGAAGTCACTCAGGATGTTGTCACACAATTATTTATTCAGGACTTTACTTCTATTCCTTGGTTGTTTCGGCTACACAACTGTATATAAAAAGAAACCCCATCTCCATTCCCGCAAGTTACAACTTCGCAGTCACTCCAAACTGCTCTCAACGGGCCTAGAACCGAAGAGCCAACGGCTCGTGAACAATCGGCCCTCATGGGCGTGAATCCTAAACCAGAGTGTGTCTGGACAAGCCACTCAACCCGACGAGCCGGGCGCTACGAGGCCGCGCGCAGCCAACCGCGCACGTCAAGAAGGGGGGAGGGGGAACGGGCAAACCACGCAGCGAGCGGTCCCAAAAATAAGGGACGAGAACTCGGCACAACTGGATGGTCCAACTTGTTGATTGGAATGTTTGCCTTCAAGCACATTTTAACAGTATCGTCGATGAAGACCAATTTTTCCGTGTTGGCTTTCTTATGCTTGTCGCAAACTTCGGTGATCGAAAGCTGTCTCTTGAGGCAGTGAGTCTTTTGCTCCTCTTTTCTCCGTAAATGGCCTGCACTTACTACGTGTTTATTTAGGCTGTCTTTCTTATCTGACTCTAATCTAATATTGCAAATTCCACACATCAGTATCTTGCTGTCACTCACATAAAATTGGTCGGCTTTAAATTGACCCGCACGCTGTTCAACAGTAATAGTCTTGCCGCGACCCATCTTGAAAACGATTGAGGGACAACTGCGCGTCATGCTGTGAGCGCTATGGCCTTGGCCTGCTGAAGATTGAGGAGAGCCCTGCCCTGTGATTGGTTTGTTGGTGTGATAGAGTGGGTGGGTGTGGGTCTGGCGCCAGATGGACGTAACCCTTAGAATTTCCAGAGAAAGTTCTGTTGCGTCAAGACAGAGGTTGGGCTTTCGTAAGGATTGGTGGAAGGGGGGGGGGGCGGGCTGGTTGCTAAGCAGCGACTAACGGAATGTGGTGATTATCTGGATGGGCTGTGGAAGGTACAGGATGCAAATAAAACCCGAGCTGAAACACACAGACGAGTGAAACTCAACGATTTTTTAATCACTTATTGCCCCTGAAAAACATCGTTTTATAGAAATTCTCAGCATTTTATTTAAATGCACAGCATTTTCAGGGAATTCGCGTCTATTTCACTAAATATAATAATCTAGCTAAAATACTCTCAAAAGCACGTGTTTCGCGTTAATTCGCGAAATAAAAATCGCTTTAAACACTTTAAAATGCCATGAAACGCAAATAAAACTTATAAATTCTCTATTTTCGACCATTTTAATTTTTTTCGCGTTTTTCGCAAAAGCGAATTTACCCTTTCTCTAGTCATATCAATCACCCTAAACTAAACTAATAATTGATTACTTGAGTCCTCAATGACTTCCAGAAAAGATTTAATTCAAATTAATTGTAATACTTTCCAAGTATTAACACTTGTATATAAAATAAATACAACACCGGACCAAGCATCCTTAAGATGACAAAGCCTTATCCCTGTCAGGTGGGTTTTAGAACTGATCCCAAACAATAACTTCAAATAAACCAAGGTTGTCAAGTTCTTAAAAGATATTATAAAAAGATTACCTATAATAAATAGCAACAATATTACTGAATAAAAAACATTTTTATGCCGGACGGGCTATAAGTTAATAACATAATTCTCAAAACAATATAAGACCAATCTTCGCCAAAATATGGCGTCTCACGCCAGATGGAATATAAGTTTTAACCATCATACAATGGAACACTAATCTCTAAAAAAATATGGCATCTCGTTTATATTGAAAATATTAATATCACGCAAGCCCAAAAGAAGGACTTTGCTTCTAGAAAACCTAATATAATGACAATGATAATGATATAATGACATATCAAGATATCGAAGTATTACGCGATATCTTTGCGTAATTGTCTATAAATTCCGGAAAGTCTAATATTAACATTTATTGGCCGAAAAATAATTTTAAATTATAATAGCCAAAATAGAATGTTGTACCTTATAACATCCTGGACATATATATATGTGTCCAAGGACAGTATCCCGACAAGAGTAAATCACACATCTGAATAACACAATTATATACGCTAACATTCTTGCTCAGAGAGGGGGGGAAAGGGGTAACGAAAACAAAGGCAATCACAAAACAAAGAAGAGAGGGAAGGGATAACCAGACAGAGATAGAACAATTGAGTCGTTTGGGGAAAGACCTAGAACCATCTTCTTGGGAATGTACGTCACACGTTTCCCAACATGCTCCGCGATGAATCACAGTTCAAGCTTACACAATATTCAAGCGCTTAGTCTGTACGTTATGTTTATCGTGGTATGCTGTGCTTGTGCGGGGAGTCGACTTGGGAGGCGTAACTAACGAATGGGACTATGGTGAGTTCACCCATTTTTATTTTTAATAGTGTCCAATCTTGCTGATTTCTTTAACTCTTGTAGCTTTATGGTAATAAACGCTACACCTTTGGTATCAAATCAAATATGTTGCAAAGGTGGACATAGTCTTTCCTCAACATTTAACCTTATACGTCGTCATGTATTCTAGGATCTATAATAATATAGTCCTTAAAAAGAGGACAAAAAAATGCCAATCGATAACAAACATTACGAAATTATTATCATAAATATGTAAACGGTAGTCTCAGAAAGTGCAATTTCCAAATATTTACGAAAGATAGACGCAATACTAATATTAAAGTATTGACAATTAGTACGAGTATTTAGAGTAATTCCAAAAGGAACATTATTATAAATCAAGGCCAAAGTATAATTTCTGACAGAATCCATATTCTGAGAAAGAAATGGCTTAGCGTTGGCAGAAAAGATTTAAAAGTTTCAAGAAAGCAACTAATTATAATTCAGAGTAATTCATGACCAAACAAATGTAGTATAACAAAAGACATTTACGCCAAAACAATAAATTTAGAATAGACAA
>CABFOW010006850.1:0-28543 GCA_902141385.1 Timema californicum
CTGGTGAGTGTTATTATTTCTTCCATGTCACGTTGTAACAAGGTTACAAGGTTCATAAAAAAATCAGTGAAAGCTTCGCGAATATTGCATTAATTTTAGAGCACTTGCTATCTAATATAAAAATGACCATATCGCCAAATTTATATTTAATCTCTTACCTACCTTGGTCATAATGTATCACCAGTAGGGGTGGGGGGGGGTGGAGGTGGAATAACTTTTCTAAAGATTCTAAGTCAGCCACCCATTTAAAATTAGAGATAGGGCTTGGGGGATTTTAGAAGGGTTTATCTGTAATTGACCATTAGAGCATTAAGGGGTCCTACTGCAACTTTCTTCCTAAAAATAAACTAACATGGGTACAATCAATTGATTAATGAGCAGCAGAGTTAAAGGCTAAGGCAGGAGCTGGTAAACAAGTGTTCCAGATGTTATGTTGATGGCCTGAATAGATGGCAAGTGCAGCTCATAGGTTTTTAATTAACAACTTGGCCCAAGAAGTTTGAAAATAATAAGGGGCATGAATATAATGATTTATAACAGATTCAAACCATATGATTCATGTGATTGAAAACAGCTGGGCAAAATAGAGGATCATTATCAATCAATATTTAATTTATTTTGGACAAAAATATACTTTCTATAAAAAATGTAAGCACACATTTATTTCCTAGGGTAACTTACACACCCACCTTAAGAATAATATTTGACCTGCCTCCTGCTAAGTTGAAGCCATAGAAACTAACCTGACTTCTCAGTGGTAATGATGCTGTTGACAAAGATGGCGACAAACCACTCGAGCGAGTACTGGTACATTGGGTCGATGTTAGCCAGATCAGATAGGCAGAAGAACAGAATCTGTGCGCGATTCGCCACGGGGATATAAAGGGCGCGAGTTGAGTCTATGTCCAGTTGCGTCTTCTCCGCGTCTTCCACTTTGATCTAGCAACCCAGTACACAACATTGTGAGTTATAAAACAAGTTTCTGATGATATTGAGAGCTGTAATTAGGGGCTGGTAGCGCTGAGGGAAGTAACCAGAGTCTGTCCTGATAGCTGTAATCAGGGGCTGATATCACTGAGGGTATTAACCAGAGTCTGTCCTGATAGCTGTAATCAGGGGCTGATATCACTGAGGGTAGTAACCAAAGTTTGTCCTGATAGCTGTAATCAAGGGCTGATAGCGCTGAGGGAAGTAACCAGAGTCCGTCCTGATAGCTGTAATCAGAGGCTGATAGCACTGAGGGAAGTAATCAGAGTTTATCCTGACATTTGTAATCAGTCTCTGATGGTACTGACAGCTTTTATCAGAGTCTGGTAGTGGGGAGGGAAGTTTTCTACAGTCTAATATTTCTGAGATCTGTAATAATAATCTGATGATACCAATATATATAGTTAAGATTTGAAAATGCTAAACACTATAATAAGGATTTTATGATACCAAAATCTGTAATCAGGTTCTGATGATGCAAAGCGCAATAATCAGAGTTTGATTGTACGAAATGGTATTTGGTTTCTGAGAGTAGTAGCGAGGATTTCTATGAATATTAAATAGTTTGATGTATTTCCTTAGAAGTTTCTAAGCTAAGTGAGGCTAATATGAATCGCAAAATTCTTCTTTTATTTGAGGTGACCTGGTGGTCTAGGGGTAAGTTGTCAGACTCCTGTGCTGGTGGCCGGGGTTCAATCCTCGGTCCTGGCACAAATTTATCTAATTACCAAACCCTTCCTTCACCTCTGACAAGAAATCTTGTGAATGTGAGGAATGCCAGGTCTCCACCGTTGTTCGGATTCCACGTTAAACTGTAGGTCCTTCATTTCATCTCACAAATCACCCTACCACTACACATTAGCGTAGGTGCGTACAACCCTAAAGGGTAGTAAGACGCGGTGCTAGTAATAATCTTTTAGTTGAGTCCCAGATAGTCACTTAAAAGTGTATGGGGCGAAAAGTCACAAAAGCTGACACCAACTAATATAAATATTTATCCGCTGTTTTATTACATTTGGTAAGATATGTCACACCAAATAGGTTTGCTGAAACAACCGGTAGGACATAAGAGTCCGGAAAGAAAGTTTAAATTAATTTCTAGATAATTTCATTGATTTTACCTACTTACTCACTCTATGGCATTATGCACTACAAAGTTTGCACCCACACTAACGAATGTATGCCCTCTATCATTAGGTTTATATAGTCCACCTTATTACACCTTATTTTTTCTATTCCATTCCAACGTTATCTTCCCATCTGTATTTAGGCTTTCTCAATGGGTTTACCAGCCTATCAATACTGAACACGATTCTATATCTACCATTCGTGTTACTTGTACTTCCCACCATAATGCGCTAGATTTGATTACCCGAACAATGTCTTGTGTTAAACACAGGGTATTTAACTCATCATGATGTAACTTCCTCCAATTCCGAATATAGTAATACATTTTTGGACCATATCTCTTCCTAAGCACCTTGTTTTCGAACAATCTAAATATGTTTTCGTCATCTAAGGTAGGAGACCACGTTTCACACCAAGAGGGAACCGGTAAAATTATTGTTTTGTGTATTCTGAGTTTACATTCCAGGACAGCAGGTGATATGTCAACTTACTGACTGAACAATAGCATTCACTTCCTGATGACTGTATTATTTTCCTAATTTCCACTCTAATATCGTTATTGCTAGCTAAAATGGTTTCTAAATATTTAAACTTATAAATCCTGTCAACTGATATGTTGCTCGAGGTATTCTATAAATTATCGTCCTAAATATATATTGTCTATGTGATAAAATACCTAGTTATTTAATTGATTTTATCTATGTAAATATTGTAGCGGGCTAACCAGTCCTTGTCCGTACAAACTAAATCAGCTAGAGAAAATCATTTCACGTAATAAAATATGTATGGACATCTAATTAACTATATATATTAATGTTATAACATAATATGTTATAACATAATTTGTTATATACCACACCTCGATAACATTGCTGGGAAAGAACGGCTCCGTCGGAAGAGTTGCACGGACACACAGGGGCCTCCATTCAACTCTATACTCAACTCAACTAGACAATCAAACGAACTGAGTGGATTTCATCGTGGCTCATGAGAGTGTGTACGTCATGGCCAGGTGCCTACGGGCTGTTATTAACGCCTAGAGGTGTTTAACCCCCCTTTCTCGTGGTTCATATGTTCAACCAGTATAAAATGCCTCAGTCCGCTGGGAACAATTTTACAGTTCCAATCTAATATTCGACGACCGACGTCTCTCCGATCTACTGTACAACAAGACATTATGGTCACGATGATGGTGCCGTTAGACTCGCCGGACAGACAGAAATAACTTGTCGTAAATTATAAACTTCAAGTTCTATCATGTAAAGTAAAAGGGATTTTTCCTACAAGCTAAGAGTGTCTGCCACTATTGAGTCTATGAACTATTTAAATATATAATTAGGTTAGGTTTTCATAGGCATAGTCATGTTGAGAATGTCATGAGAGATCATACGTATCTCTTATTTTTCTACTTGGTCCTTAAGACCAGTGGTTTCATTGGAGTGTATCTTACTCCTTGGCCTGTATGACCGTGTTGTGGTCTGCTGTGCCATCAGGTGGGTAAGAGGGAATTTATGCTGTTCCAGGCCCGATGTCAAGACCTAGTTAGGGGATGGTTAGTTATTCTTGTGGAAACTTAGCGCTTCACGATTTGTTGTTCACCTGAATGGGGTGTGCAACTTGTGGGTTTGTTACTGCCCTTCTGGAGTGGCCCGCATTCTATTAGATATTTGGGCAGTGCTGTTCACCTGATAGTGGTGTGCAATTTGTGGGTTTGTTACTACCCTTCTGGCAGGCCCACATTCTATTAGATGTTTGTGCATTGTTTTTCACCTGATCGTGGTGTGCAACTTGTGGGTTTGTTAATGTCTTCTGGTCAGGCCCACACCCTATTTGATGTTCATGTCTGACTCACTTCAGGGACGCCTTTTTGATAGATAATAACCTATTTCTGGCATGTGGTCGGCACCTAGGTTGAGTGTGGTTTAACTCATGATACCTGGCTATACTGCCTGAATGACAATCTTCCCTAAAATATTTGCCCGGTGTTTCTATGACCGGGACAGATATACAATTCTCTGTAACTTATGTAACTAATTCAACTGGGTCAAGCGAGCTTCACTGGCATATATCGTTCTCACCTCTTAAAATAGGGTTGTTTGTATTATAATTTGAGTAGGTTCTGACCCTGCCCTGATCGTCAGTAACTATCCTTTATATGTTGATTGCAACAAATTTACTATTGCTACTGTATTGTGTTTTTTTAGTCTGTGTCTCCCATCTAGGAGTAACTTAAAATAACCTCAGTTCTGTCTTTAGATCTTTTAAAAGTGAGCCTATAGTTTATAAGTCGAGAGGAGTTTAATTGTGGTATTAGACCAATGGAGCTTCACGCTGAGTTCACTCTATGTGTGTGTCAATTACCATCTTACTGTCGTGTTTGGTATTTTGGCCTATTGAAAATGATGGATTGTGCTTTGATATCTAACATGTAATTGCTTTCTTTTGTAGCGAGCGAGACCATGCTCGAGCCAGCCCTGAACAATCACAAGGCATGGGCCACCCCTCATAGCAAGGGGGTGGGGGACATTTCAACGGGCCGAGTGTAGGGCTAAGCCAGACAGGTGTGACAAGAGACAGTCGAGCAACGGGGCTGAGAGTGTCAACACTAGAGTGCGTGTGCGACGGACTCAAGACTTGTGTATTTAATAGATGTATTAATAAGTAATCATTCTTTGTAATGTTCTAGTTTTGAAACAAGAGTAAGTAAATAAGAACCGTAACAGTGGTGATAGCAGTGGGACAGTACGTTATTATATTATACTATATTAAACTACAATGTCTAGTGCTGTATTAATGCCTCGAACATTCGACAGTCAAAGTGACGTGTCAGAGTGGATCGCCCATTTTGAGTTAGTGGCCACAGTGAACAATTGGTCGGATGACGCAACGAAGTTCACGTATCTCGCGGCAAGTTTGGCCGGTAAAGCGTTACAATCATATCTTGTTTTGGACCAAGAAGAACAAAAACAATATTCTAAAGTTAAAATGGATTAAAACAAGTTCTGGCCCCGGGGCAGGGAGACGAACGTTTTAAAGCCATGTTTCTAAACAGACGTAATGCACCTGCGGAACCACTCCCGTCACTTGGGCTGGATTTATGCCAACTTTCAGCTAAATCTTTCCCAAATTTAGATGCAGCTGTGAGAGATGTTCTCGCCAAGGACCAATTTGCAGAAGCGTTAAATTACGTGAAATTGCGTTTATTTGTGCGACAGGCTAGACCTAAAACGCTTGACAAAGCTATGACTGTTGCTGTAGAAACAGAATCTACCCTCGAAGTGGAACGTTCTAGGACGCTAAAAACCCACACAAGTGGCAATGAGACGCCTACCAATTGTCCAGGCATGGCGGCGGGTTTTACTCTTCAAGATATGAGCAAGCTGCTTCAGGAACCATAAAAGACGCTTCAGGCCATGACAACAGCGATGCAGAAATTATCAACCACACTTTCTGAATCATGGGAGCGGGGTGACCGACGCCCATTACAATCATCATCTGGTTGATCAATGAGATGCTGGGCTTGTGGCGAAAACGGCCACTGACGGGCACAGTGCCCTCAGGGAAATGACCAGAGGCCAGTGTGAACGAGTTCATGCTGGCCGGGACTTCACACGGGACCGCGAAACGCGCAATGGCCAAGGAGGCTTCACACAGGACCGTGAAACGCGCGATGGCCAAGGAGGCTTCAAACGGGATCACGAAACGCGCAACGGCTAAGGAGGTTTCACACGGAACTGCGAAACGCGCAACGAACGGGGAGGCTTCACAAGAGACCGGTAAACGCGTGACACTCGAGGAGGATACTCCTACTATCACGGAACACGCGCTGGCTGAAAAGCATTCTCATGGGGATGGTAGCTGTGAGGTAAGTTCACACGTGAGTGAGGGACGCCAGATTGGTTAGGCGTCCCCACATGTCATCGTGGACCACGAGGCTATCGACAGGTACTCTGGTACATATGGGGTATGGAGTGTAGAGTCAGACGGGGCAGTATACGTGAACGGACATGTAGAGTGTTGTGCTGTTCATATTTTAATCGACACTGGTGCCACCGTGTCCTTAATACGCAGAGACGTGTGGTAAAGTGTTAAAGGACGGTCTAAATGTCGGTAGCACCCACATTAGCCTGTATCGTGAACGTGAGTGGAGATACAATAAATACGGAGGGAGAGGTGGAAATGACTGTTAAGATTGGTGTTAATCATGTACTACACAGATTACTAGTCGTGTGTAATATTACCCAGCAGTGCATTCTTGGAGTAGATTTTCTCATAAAATATCAGGGGATGTTTTACTCTCTAGTTCAGAGCTAAGGCTTGGTGACTCAGTGGTAGGGTTGATAACAGTTCAAAAAAAGAATAATGTGAATGGAACTAGCGTGTGGAACGTAGCTGTGTACAAATCAATGATAGAACCATCATATAGTGAGGTTAAAGTGACTGGATTGTTAGAGCCTTCGTCCAACCTTAGGGAGAAGCACGGAGTTATGGCTGCCCATGTATTGGCAAGTATACAGAACAAGGAATTACCAATTAGACTTATTAACCCAGGTCCCTTGCCAGTTACATTGCGCGCAGGTATGACGATAGGCAAGTTCTTTGAAGTACCTCAAGAGATGCCAGTTGAAACAATTGGGAAAATAAACACGAGTGACGAACGAATATAACATCTTTTTGACTTTACAAAATGCAAATTGGGCCAGGAAGAGCGCCAAAGACTTTGCAGCTTGCTAAACGAGTTTAGTGTTATCTTCTCTAAGGTATCAAATGACCTGGGGAGAACTAATCGTATTTATCATCACATTGAAACAGGTAGGGCTATTCCTATCAGGAAGCCACCAAGACGTCTCCCAATACATTGGCGGGGAGAAGCGAGCCGGGTAGTGAAGGACATGATCTCGGATGATATTATACAACCATCATCATCTCCATGGAGTTCTCCCATTGTCCCTGTGCAATAAAATGATGGAACAACAATATTTTGCGTGGACTACAGGAAGCTGAAAGCAGTAACACAAAAGGATGCTTAACCTCTTCCACGGATCGACGATCTCCTGGACTCACTAGGAGGTGCAACATCGTTCAGTACCCTGGATATGGCATCAGGATACTAGCAATGTGAAGTGGCCCCCGAGGATCGCTCAAAGACAGAATTTTCAACAGGGGGGGGGGCTATATGAATTCAAAGTCCTACCCTACGGTGTGTGCAATGGACCTAGCACTTTCCAACGTTTAATTGACTTAATTTTAGCTGGGTTGCAGTGGAAGTCCACACTGGTTTATCTAGATGACATAATAGTTTATGGGAAAACATTCAATGAACATTTACTTCGTCTTCAAGAAGTGTTCTTACGTTTGCGAGAAGCAGGGCTAAAACTAAAGCCTTCAAAGTGTCAGCTCATGCAGCCTCAAGTCAATTTCTTGGGACATACCATCTCAGGACGGGGAATTTCAACAGACCCACAGAAGGTGCGTGCTGTTGAGGAGTGGCCGGCACCAAAAGACATAGAGGAACTTCGGGCATTTCTAGGAACTGCTTCATATTACCGCAGATTCATTAAAAGTTTTGCAAACGTGGCTGCACCTCTTTACAAGCTTACACAAAAAGGGGAACGGTTTACCTGGGATCAAACCTGTGAGACAGCTTTCAAAGAGCTAAAGAAACGCCTTACTTCCAGTCCTGTTCTGGCATTTCCTTCACCTGAAGATAACTTTATTCTAGATACAGATGCAAGCAATATAGGTATAGGTGCTGTATTGAGCATTAAATGTGATGGCGAAGAGAAGGTAGTAGCCTATATGAGTCGCACATTGACAAAGGCAGAGCGACATTATTGTGTGACAAGAAAGGAAATGTTGGCTCTAGTTGTTGCCACCAGACATTTTCGGCACTATTTATACGGCAAGCCATTTATTGTCAGAACAGACCATAGCTCCTTACGCTGGCTTCAATCTTTCAAAGAGCCAGAAGGGCAGGTTGCACGCTGGCTGGAACAACTTGCTGAGCTGGAGTTCACAGTACAACACCGAAATGGCAAGTCCCATGGGAATGCTGATGGCCTATCCCGGCGGCCATGTCAACAATGTGGAAGAGAGAGTGCGAAGGAAGATGCATTTGAAGCACCTAACAATTTCAAGGGAAGTTTAAGTAAAGTACTGGATGTGAATTTTCTTGCGATCAACAGCTTCGGATGGTCGCTAGAAGAACTACAGAAGAAACAGGAAGAAGACCCTGTAGTTAAACATGCAGTGCAGTGGTGTAAAGCGGGAGAACAGCCACCCCGAGACTCAATCGTGCAAGAAAGTCGTCAGGTGTTAAGACTATGGGAACAATGGGATAGTTTGACAGTAAGGGACGGCTTGGTGTATCGACAGGGGGAGGGAGATATTAGGAACAACAGACTTCAGCTACTTCTACCACGAGACCTAAAAATTGAAGTCATGGAGGCCCTCCATAGTTCACCAACAGGAGGTCATCTGGGATTCAAGAAAACGTTAGAGAAAGTTCGGGAGCGGTTCTATTGGCCTGGGCATCTGGAAGATGTGAAGGTGTGGTGCAAAGCCTGCCATGATTGTGCACGTAGGAAATCCCCAAATATGGCTGCGAGAGCACCACTCATCAATCGTCGACCAGGATACCCATTACAACGAATCTCCGTAGACATCTTGGGCCCACTCCCTGAGACCACCCAAAACAATAAATACATCCTGGTTGTAGCGGATCATTTCACGAAGTGGACAGAAGCATATGCCATGCCTAACCAGGAAACTGTGACAGTGTCAAGGATAATAATTGAGGAATTCGTGTGTCGGTTTGGAGCTCCTGATGAAATCCACAGTGACCAAGGGCGTCAATTCGAAGCTAAGATATTTCAAGAAATGTGTTTTTTTCTGGGAATCAGGAAAACAAGGACTACACCATACCATCCCCAATCAGATGGATTAGTCGAAAGGTTTAACCGCACTCTTCTAGCCATGTTGAGCCAGTGGGTTAACGAGCGACACAATGACTGGGACAACTTCCTCCCCCAAGTCATGTTAGCCTATAGGTCTAGTCAGCATGAGTCAACAGGCTACACACCGTTTTATCTCATGTTCGGGCGAGATGTACGACTACCAGTTGATGTTGCATTCGGTCACCCGGAAAAGGTGTTTTTGAATGAAACCTTATTTGTGCAAGCCATGCGAAGCCGTTTCGAGTTGGCGTACGAAAAAGTTCGAGAAAAACTGGGAAACTGCCAACACGTACAAAAGACGCTTTATGATCGACGATGTTCGGGTTCCCCTTATGAGGAAGGGCAGCGAGTGTGGCTACTTAGCAGTGCCGTTAAACGTGGATGCTCACCGAAACTACACCGCCCATGGGAAGGGCCTTACGTGATAATAAAACGAGTTTCCAATGTCACGTATCGTGTCAAGAAAGGCCAAAAGCGCTTCGTTATACATTTCAACAGGCTCAAGTTGTACCAGGATTTAGACACCGAAGGCGAGAACAAAGAAGCTCCTAAGCTTGTAGGAGAACCTGAAAAAAGGAGGAGGAAAAGGCACCGGCAAACAGCTGTCACGCGAGAATCAAAACACACACCCTCTCCAACAAGTGCACCTCCAGGTAAAACTGGTACCAGCAGGACTGAGGGAGCAGCTTCAACAAACACGAGCGTGCGAGCAGGGGATGGAGTCAGAACAGTGCTACCCAAAATGAAACTCGCATGTACCAGAGCGATATCAAGCCGGGTATTATTTTGTGGCCACTGGGTCGTGCCCAATTTACGAGGGTGTAGTGTAGCGAGTGAGACCATGCTTGAGTCAGCCCTGAACAATCACCAGGCTTGGGCCACCCCTCATAGCAAGGGGGTGGGGGACATTCCAACGGGCTGAGTGTAAGGCTAAACCAGACAGGTGTGACAAGAGACAGTTGAGCAACGGGACTGAGAGTGTCAACACTAGAGTGCGTGTTTTCCCATTGTAATGGACGTGTGTGACGGACTCAAAAAGTGTGTATAATAGACGTAATAATAAGTAATCATTCTTTGTAATGTTGTAGTTTATAAATAAGAGTAATAAATAAGAACCGTAACACTTTGCTTGCTCTATTAAACTCTATGTCAACATGCATTTAAATCTTCTGTTTTCAAGTGTTAATCTATCATGTCTATTTCCCCTGGTCATGTAGTCGGCGTATTTAGTGCTAACTAAATCGCCGCAACAATATTAATTGTAGTAAGTAAATATATAGTGAATATTACATTAATAAGTTTATATGGGTGGAAATAAAATACATTCGTCAAATAAAAGTTTCAAGTGTATTACCTTGATCTCCTCGCTTTTAACCTTTGAGGCCTCGAGGGTGTTGATGAGGTCAATGTCATCCACTGGAGATCCCTCCGACACAGAAAGTCGGTACAGGATGCGGTCCTCTATCTCTTTAAGCTCGTGCCTCATCTGAGCACTGCTCACAATGAGCGCACCCCGGGCCTCCTCAAGGTCTGGCCTCTCTTCCATCACCACCAGGGCTAGCAGCTGATCCTGGAGGCCACTGTACAGCAACAAATATTACAAATATTCCTTCAAAATCTGGACTAGCAGCTGTTCATAAATACTACTCCATATAGATCAATGTTCCTTATACACAGGATGTAGCCACAGAACATATACATATTACATATTTAGCATTCAATAATCACATAGGAAGCCGTCATTTTAGGCTATGTCCAAGGGTGTTAAAGCATTTAGTACTATTATTCCTTACATCTTTATAATAATGGCCTCCTGTAGAGACCCCACCCCCCTTATGACTTTAAAGAACATCCTTTGTACCATGAAAATCTTAGAAGAGAGGGTATTAGGTGACCTCATGAGGAAAGGTCACCGAGTAAAGTGAGAATAGCCTCTCTACCACTCTCACCCACAGCCCTTTCCTGGAAAGGGTGTTTGATGGCACGTTTCAGCGGTCACTTTTCACCCTTACATTTTAAAAATGTATTCTATTGTAGGAGAATAATGCTTAACATTAGGGGTTGCGAGCAGCCAACTGGACATCCATCGTGGGTAGACTATTTAACGTTAAAACTTTGCATAGGAGCAAGTCTATCGATACTTTTGCATACATTATTAGTGCTCAGGCACGGATTCATGGTGAGGGGGGCCAAAGGGTCAGTTGACCTCCCTGTGAAAGTTAAAAAATTAACACAAAAGACGAAATTAAAGTTAAAATTTTAGAAAGAAAATACAACACAGATACATTTTATACAATTTTTAATATTTTTATGCGTAGACTCCTCCTAAACCGGGTCCACATTGATTCAGTGTTCGATATGACTCACGCAAATGCGAAAAAAGGTAATATTTGTTTTAATGTAAGAATATTATTGTCATGCATAGCGAGTAACAAACACATTGTTCCGCATAGAAACGGAAGACTACCACACATCAAAGAAGACTAATAATCACATGAGAGCAGTTCACCAATGAATACCGAATATAGAGTATGTGTGGACAACAGGAGCAGCGGAACTGTGGGGGACTCTGCTCCCTGGAAATAAAGCATAAAGCATAAATTGCACTATACTTATGTAAAATATTTTTTGAATGCAGGTTTTAAATTTTACAATTTTATTTCTAAAGAATTAAGGTCCTTATTTGTATGTTTGGACCAATAAAAAAGATCAATATTAGGTCCACAAGGGTCTAACATTCGTATTAAAATTTCGCCATCCGGTAAAATATTTTGACATTTTATTAGGTGTTGCACATCTTAAAGTCATTGCATTGCTATTAAAGTCCTTATTTATAAATTTTGACCAATAAAAAAGGTAAATATTGACTATTGAGCTTAAAATGGAGATATATCATTGTTGTACAAACATTTATCCTTAGAGGTTAAAGGAAAAATAACATAAGCTTTTTGAGAGACTTAATTATATTTAACTACTCTATGGCATTAGAGAATTATTGCGTTAAAACCTAAGTACAGTAGCCCCATGACTTATTTGGTGCTGACTGACAGCTCACAGCTGACATCTAAAAGCTTTGAAAAGTTACCAGAACAAATTCTGTATCCCTACGCCTAACCATATGATCTGCAAACATATGTGTTTAGCAGCTGTCAATTCTGACGGTCAAAATGTAGGTATATACCTAAATGTTGACTGTCAGAAGTCAGCTGTGAACTGTCAGTCAGCACCAAAAAAGCCATGAGGCTACTGTAGTATCTCTTAACAACTAAAGCTCACAAAATTGTATCAATTGTGCCAATATCTCAGAAACTGTTGGTTTTATAAAAATATATTTCATATAAAAGTTTTTAATTATCATTAGTAATACAATTTTTCAATGATGTTATTTAGTATCTCAAATAGTTGCGGAGATACGGAAATTTCCACTTTTGCAAAGTACCTTAAAGTCATTTTCATGAGAAAATAAAAATGGCCAGTTTGTTTATAATCTTAATCAACGACTACGAATTTTAATCAAAATCGTTAGAGCTGATTTAGAGAAAACCGATTTTCTCTCTTTTTGCCATTTATTAAACAACTCTTAATTTTAAGTTTAAAGAGACACACAGACAGGCGGCGTTGCAAATACCACTTTTTTAGGGTTAGGGGGTTAATGAGACGTTGACATTCATCAACATTTCAGGTTAGATTTTTTTTATGGTCACATTATTTCACCTAAAAGTGTTCGAAAAGTTTATATATATGCGTATAGCTTGAAAGTTATTGGTTTTATAAAAAATATGTTTCGAATAGAGCTACATTATTGCAAAGATAAGTAATTTCATATCTCAAATAGTTTTCGAGATACGATAAAAAAACGTATCAAATCGGAACCTTAAATTCATTTTGCCGAAATATGAAGAGCAGCCATTTTGTTTGGAATATTTATAAATGTTAATGTAAATGTTTATAATGAGATTTAATCAAAATCGTTTTAGCTGATTTTGAGAAAATCGACTTTTTCTCTTTTTGCCCTTCAGTAAACTACCCTTAATTTTAGTGTTAGATATCCAATTCCAAAACCCTTCGGGGCAACCCTATGGAAACCCTAGATACCAAGTTTTAGCCAGATCGGTAAAATAGTTTAGGCTCTAGTCGGAGGCACAGATAGACAGACAGACAGACAGACAGACAGACAGACGGAAACTCTAAAACAACTTTTTCAGTTTCGGGGGGTCATGAAACATCGAGATTCATCAAAATTTTGAGTTAGACTTTTTTGACGATCACAATACTTTCTCTACCTTTAAAATATTGAGAAAGTAAAAAGAGGAGATGATGACCACGGTTTAAAATATACATAAAATTAAAATATGAATGAGAAGCTATCAAATGGCTCCAAACAGAAATCTAACATTGTAAGTAACTATATTATTTATAGTTATGACCGCCCTAAGAAAATGATCTGGATTCGCCCTTGTTAGTGCTAATACCCTCCACTCATAATCTTAGAGGAATACTGGACCAAGGGAAATACAAATATATATTATAGGTATTTAATCAATAATTAATTAATCGCTTGATGCCAAAATACGTTTTACCAACAACTTATTAAAGGAAGCAGCAAGGGAAAAACCCAATGAATTTAGAGAGTGATTTACGTAATAGAATAAGAGGAACAAATATTTAAAGGGAAGAAAGGAGAAATTACAAAGGTATAACTAAAGAAGACAGAAAATAATGGGTGGAAGAATGGACAAAATGGTTTGGACTGATGTAGACGGAAGCAAGAAAGTACTCTATAGTCAAGTGAGACAAAGGGAGAGGAAAATATTGAAGGAAGTCAGAGTGATGAATGAGGAAGGTAGGATGATGGAGAGTTAATAGGAGGTGTGAAAAATAATGGTACGCATACTTTAATAGAGAGTTGTTTCCTAAGGTAAGGAGAGATACTAGCATAAAAAATAATCGGTGAAACCATGAAATGCTAGAATAGAGTATGACAGGCATTCCACGGACAGTGGCGTAACATCAGCAGCTTGGTCTCCGGTACAACGTTTGTAAATGGGCCCCTAAAATTGTTTTTTTTACAAAAAATGTGCATACAACTATAAAAAAATAAGCTTAATCGAACATATGAAAACTTTTGTATGCAGATTTTATGACTTAAATGCATACAGTTATATTAAAGAATGATAAATAAGTTTGAAGGAACATATATAAACTTGGTTAAAGATGCCTGAATGAAATCATAGGCTCGCCTATGAGGGATGGAGGGGCAGGTATGCCATGGCTCCCTCCTACTGTTGCTTCAAATATGGTTTTCAAAGTGGCAGGGACACAAACAAATAATGTAATAAATAATTATTTATGGGGTGAAAGACGTATTGAATTCTAATTACAACCAAAATAACACTAACTTCTAGAGGCATCTAATGTTTAAAAAAGTCCAGGTGAGGATCACTCCAAATAAATTATAGAAACATCATATTTTAAAAAAAATATTCTGGGTGTTAACCACTTTAAATAGCTTTTAAAAGCGTATTCTCATGGAATTTGAACTCTTGATCCTATTTTTAGGAGAGTGAGATGGGAGTGTATAACACTATTTAGTAACGTTACGCTTAAGATTCCTCTCAAGGGAAATTCTTTGAAAGGTTCTGGATTTATTGTCCAGCTGGCTCACTTCAATTTTCAGTACAGGTTGGGTCTGAATACTATCTTGGGAAGCTTGCCTATCATTTTATCAAATTACGACATAGTCACAGTAATAAAAATGTTCTTTACGTAAATTATCAGTGATCGTTCCATTTTTGAAAATCAACAAGATGATGCAAAGGGTTTTATGTCAAACTGAACATTCTAATACTTAGTTTTTTTTGAAACAACAAAACTTGACAGTATTGTCATAATATAACCAGTGTTATTATCATTTAACCATAGTGATGTCATCATCACACAACGGTGTTGACATAATCACACAATGGTGCTTACATAGACACACAAAGATCTTCCCATCATCACACAATGGTGTTATCATATCACAACAATGTTGACATAGTTACACAATGGTGTTATCATCACACAACGATGTTGACATCACATAAATGTGTTGACATCATCACACAACGGTGTTAGAATTATCACACAATGGTGTTGACATCACCACACCACAATGTAATAACCAGGTCCAAAAACATACAATCTGGGGCCCGATAAACCTATGATTTTGGGGCCACACTCCCCAGAAAAGTACAGAGCTGCAATTAAGAAAATAAAAAGGAAAATAATACAAATTATTAGTATTTCTGTAATTTTTTTTATTGTTCGTGTAGTAATATAACGAGTCATTAATGTTCATGTAAGAAATTATTATTGTAATCTTTTGAGTATTTCTTTGGCTTGCTAAATTTTTATCAAAACTAAAATACGGGCACGAATTACACTCTGCACGCACGAATTACACGCTGTACATAAAAAATTATAAATATAAATTTAACCTAAGCAGTCTTTTACAACGTCATTAAATTCAGTTTAGTGATTTAAAGTCCGTGCTTTTTAATCTAATTACAACACTATAATCAATTGAACCTTTATAAATATACGACAGGTTTACCATCATCTAACCTTCGTTCATCCCACCACAAAATTATAATCAACTAATACTTTTATTCAGGCCACAAAGCTACCATCATCTGAACTTTGTTCATCACACTACACTATTATACTCAACTGACCCTTGTAATCATACCATAAAGCTACCATCACCTGAACTTTGTTCATCACACTACACTATTATACTTAAATGACCCTTGTAATCATACCATAAAGCTACCATCACCTGAACTTTGTTCATCACACTACACTATTATACTCAACTGACCCTTGTAATCATACCACAAAGCTACCATCACCTGAACTTTGTTCATCACACTACACTATTATACTCAACTGACCCTTGTAATCATACCATAAAGCTACCATCACCTGAACTTTGTTCATCACACTACACTATTATACTCAACTGACCCTTGTAATCATACCACAAAGCTACCATCACCTGAACTTTGTTCATCACACTACACTATTATACTCAACTGACCCTTGTAATCATACCATAAAGCTACCATCACCTGAACTTTGTTCATCACACTACACTATTATACTCAACTGACCCTTGTAATCATACCACAAAGCTACCATCACCTGAACTTTGTTCATCACACTACACTATTATACTCAACTGACCCTTGTAATCATACCATAAAGCTACCATCACCTGAACTTTGTTCATCACACTACACTATTATACTCAACTGACCCTTGTAATCATACCACAAAGCTACCATCACCTGAACTTTGTTCATCACACTACACTATTATACTCAACTGACCCTTGTAATCATACCATAAAGCTACCATCACCTGAACTTTGTTCATCACACTACACTATTATACTCAACTGACCCTTGTAATCATACCACAAAGCTACCATCACCTGAACTTTGTTCATCACACTACACTATTATACTCAGCTGACCCTTGTAATCATACCATAAAGCTACAATCATCTGAACTTTGTTCATGATACTATAGTATTATACTCAACTGACCCTTGTAATCATACCATAAAGCTACCATCACCTGAACTTTGTTCATTACACTACACTATTATACTTAAATGACCCTTGTAACCATACCCCAATACTACCATCATCTGACCTTTGTTCATCATATTATAGTATTATACCCAACTGACCTGGGAACGAGAGCAAAGTTGACCACCATGACCTTGATCGACACCTCGGGTGTGTAGTGAAGGGTTGGGCAGCTTTGTTGTGATGAACAACCTAAAGTCCTCGTTGTACGGGACGATGGAATCACCGATCTTGATTACGTTGGTCCCTGCCTGCCGAAACACTTGTCTCTGCAGCACTGAATCCAAGGCTGGATCCAGTTCTGTCCCCACATTCTCGATGAGGCATTGTTTGCCAAACCTAACTGCTGACTCAAGGCTCCTTAGCAAGTCACGGTCTGTAAGCTTGGCGATCGCCAACCCAGACGCTTTGCCCTGGAAGTAAGTGTCAAAATATGATTTGCTAATCTACATCTAAATATACATTTATTTATTTAAAACGTTTGGTATAATTTATACCGTTCAATTTAACCCAGCAGTTTAACCCAGTAAATAATAGTTCATTTCTTATTTGTTTTAATTTGATGCATACACCAAGTGTCTTATACACTTTCCAAGAGACTATTGGTTCAGTTTAAAAAAAAAGCCCCACGTCTTACTACACATTCGGGTTATACGTTTAAGTACTAATTACGCTAATGAGATAGGAATTGGGAAGGCTAAATAAAGAGTAAATGAGCCCGCATATGCGTGAAGGGAGAGTGGAAAATCATTAATGAAAAACCACCCCAGTTAACCCAAGTGAGGTTCAAAACTTGATATCCCCGTCCTCGGCAGTCTATCTCAAAACGAAAATAGCGCGTTAACTAACTATGCCACTCAGGCGGGTTCCTCTAAAATTCATCATCTACACGCTTGTTGATGTATTATCTTAGTCCTAACCACTAATAGCTAGTTTTAATACAAATTAATAAGAGATAAACATTCTTAGTAAGCGCTTTAATCTTCTGATTATTTTATACTCTAAAACACTCGTATATGGCCTATTAAATATCCACTAAGATCTTGGTAAGGGTTTGAACACCGAGCTCTTGTTAGTTATTTGTGTAACCTTGTTACAACAAGTAAACAATTAGAGGTTGTTTCTCTCACCCCCCCTTACCCCAGTTGACTCGTCCCAGCAAGATCGTGACTCGACAACACATCGCGGCACTGTCTAATACTCGACTGAATTGAGGCGTGTGGTTCATTCCCCGTCGTGAGTACCAAGCCATGTCCAAAGAAAAAGAAGAGTGATATGCACGAGCCCACTGTGCTCTATCAGCTGTGGTTGGCTTACTCATAGAACTGTCCTTTCTACACGTGCCTGGAGAGGAATGGTATGTCCCAGTATGTTCTAGACGCATGTGACCCCTTACCCCTTTCTCCCTCCTATTGTTCCAATACCTTGAAAACACGTGGTAGATTCATAGAATATATAATGATACGATTCTTTAATGTAACATTTAACATACTGGCCTCAAGGTGAGAGACGTTGTCATAAGCTGATTAATTTTAGAGTATTATAAATTCCCTTTGGATTTAATCTATTTCTAACTTATTCAAAATGATCGTTTCTGGACTTATAAAATTTAAAAATATTGATTACTAGAATGGAATTCACATCTGAGGGACTTAGTATGTTTTGGGCTCCTTAAGCCATGACAATATTTTAAATTTTTGCACTGTTAGTTCAAACCGTATGTTTTGCATTATGATCTCTTTGGGGTCATTTTATCTCTGTATTTTTACTTGAAATATCAGCCTATCCACCAAGCAGATGTTTTTTTTTACCCTTTGGGTACCAGCTATTTGGGATGGTTATTAACTGATAGCATCGTTCGTTGACTCTACTTATTTTAATATTTTGTAAGATTAAGCTCATCTTTTTATTTATTGGGGGATTCTTTAATATTGTTGGTAATGTTTAAATTTTATTGTTTGTTAGTTAAAGATGGGGCCACAAGTCAGCAAGATTGTATTGTAGACTTTGCTTTAGTAATTAAGTGTTTGAGCAAGCCGCTTCGTGGCGTTGTTATCAAAATTAGAGTTTGATGTTTTGGTGGATGATTCCTGATATAGTCTTGTTCATTTGGGAGGACGATCATTTAATGGAGCCATATTGTTATTGTTTCAACTAGTTGAGAGCTGCCACAAAGGGCGATTAGATAATTATTTTGTATTTATAAGAATGTATCACTGATTAGTTATTAATGCCTAGGATCTTTGATATACCTGTAAATTATAACTATGACAAGGCTAAAGATATCAAACAGTGATTGTTATGAAGGTCAATTTAAAATATATTATATCATGTGTTTTGAGCCACCATTTGTGGGTGAGAGCAGGTGTCTTGCAAGTATTAAATGTTGTTATCTGTAGTTATGACTGGTGCAAGACAGTCTTGCCAACTTGTCACGTTTGGACTTACCTTTCATTAATTTTCTCATATTGTATAGTGAAGACAATTTTTGCTTAAAGTACTTTCTTAAAACCTGTGTGTGACAATTAAAGCATGTTCATTTCAAACTGATTTTCAGCGACTAAAGCTTTGAGTTGTCTTACTCGTCTCATCGAGTTGTATATGTTTGTTACGTGGATAAAATAACTCTCTTGTTACCATCTCAGACTGTTATTTCTGAGTGATGATAGGGGGTTACATTTGAAGGGGTACCTCAGTGTTTTCATAAATATAAAATCTAGTGTTAATAAAGGCTCAAGTTGTTGTACCATGTTCCTAATCCACCGGTTGGCCTGCCTTTGCGGGTCGATGAACAATGGCCACCTGGTGGAGTTGAACACTAGGACGGCGTTCTCCGTGGACAGGAAGTCTCTGGGTAGACCTTCCAGTTGCCATTTCCTGATGGTGACTGGCTCCCCTAACGTAGACACGGGAGTACACTTGACTGTATGGGGGACCCCCACCTCTCCCACAATAACCAACCACTCCTTCAGTAGACCTCGACGGTACTTGTCCGTGAAGGGCGTCAAATAGGCCACGGCTCCTGTAACATAGATACTATTTAGTCAAGTATGAGAGAAAACTCCACTCCACTTTGATGTTGGTATAAATGTAATAGATAGATATCACCACATCCATTCTCTTACCCCCTTCACACGAGGACTGGTAGGAGTGCAGTGGCCAAGCTGATTACCCTGCCCCACCCATATGTATCTGACCGTACCATAGCTGCATTCCTTGTAGTTTTTTTCAGAGGGTGGTGGGTCAAGTCATTCACCCACGAGTGTACAACAACACACAACGGTGCACAACATTCGGGCGTGACAGCTCTCTCCACTCTGTTCCTATCCCCACGCGCTTAGCTCAATCTAAGGCGTATATCATACTAGGAGGCCATAGCAGCACTGATGGTTACAAAACAAAGAAACAACACATCTCTGCCAGTCCTGGTGACGAGACACTGAACTAGTGGCGCTGGCAGCACTGCTGCCATAATAATTATTACTATTAGCACCGCGTATTATTACCCGTTCAGGTCATACACACTTAGGCTAATGTGTAATAATAGGGTGATTGTGAAATTAAATGGAGGACCTACAGATTAACGTGGAATCTGAACCATGGTGGAGGCCTGGCATTCCCCACATTCACAAGTTGTGATTAATACACGTTTTGTCAGGCCATAAGAATACATGGAGTATGTTCAGAGGAGCATGCCCCACAAATGTCAACAGCACTGTCAGCAGAGCTGCCATGGCATCCTACTGTTATATAAGTCTAAGAGTTAAGGATGGTATCTTTTAGGAAAAGTTATAAATTAAGCATCCATTAAATAGCATGATATGATAAAACCAATGTAATTAAACTAATCCAGAAGTACGTGTTTGACGCGCCTTTATCGAACTCCTTATACTTAGTGTAAAGTCGGATCATAGAAAAAACCAAGGATTATAATCCGTGTATAGAGAACTGAACCAGCACTTGAACCTTGACATCACCATTAAAAGTCTTCACTCTAATTTACATTGCTGTCCCAACCCTTTTATCCAGTAATATAGCAAGCTCGGGAAGGTCTGGAAACGGGTTCTTTGAAGAGAAGAATTGTGTTGCCACGTGGATGGGCCAGTAATTAAGTGCCCGTGCTCAGTTAGGGTAAATGTTACAAAGGGTTACATTTTCTATACTTCATGGAAATAAAACAAGAAACTGAAATATTACAAACATCTCCAAACTTAGATTATAATGGAACTACAAATAAAAATGTTGTTAAAACATTCATAGTGATAAAAAATAAAATCCTTTTCAAGCTAAAGAAACGTTATAATAGATAAATGTTAGTTGCTTTAAACTCTGCAATTTAATTAGACATCGAGTTTATCACTTAAAAAAACAAAATCCCATATAACACAGAATATGGAAATATTATAACAGCTTTCAGTGAAATGGGTTTCACTTGAATCACAAAACATGTTTTTAAATTTAAAAAAAACTTATTAATAAACCTAACACAGTTTCAGCTACATATATTAAATTGTTTATAAAAAATAGCTCATTAAAAATATTTAAAATTATAATAAATATTGTTTTAAAATTTAATGTTATTAAATAAGAGAAAAGTAAGGTGCAATACCAATTTAGAATGTCAAATAAGTTTAATATAATATAATATATATGTTATAATTAAATAATTTTAAGTACACGTTTACAATGAATATAACAATATGTCCACATTCATCTCAAATATTGCTACCATTACTCACCTGAACTGACTAGTACATTCTACACATAATATATTAATACAAATTCTAACCTGCGCTGATGAGCACGTCCCCTATGACATTCGATATCGTCAAACCAAGGCTGGCCACAGTGCTCTTCCATCGCTCTTTCTCGTCGGCCAATCCACTGACAAGTCTGACTGCTCGGCCCATTCTATCCTCACACAGCTTCATGTTGGCCTCGAGCTTAGCCTTGTGGTTCATGGTGTCCTGCAATTTCTTTTCCAGCACAGCTAGTCCATCCATCACCTGAACAGTGAGCCATGATTAGAAACACGATTGAGGATCTACAGTACTGTTAATATCTGACTCTCCTGTGGGGATTTTTCCTCCCTCAAAGTTATCTGATGGCTTTAATACTACGGATCAACTACGATATGGATATATTAAGCTTTTCCATGACTTAGCAATTACATACTTAAATATCTTAGATGATTTGACTCTTTGTCAAACATCAAAGGAAAATATGATCCCTCAAATCACAAATTACATATTATGACTAACAGATCTAAACTAATAAGAATACAAGATGTGATCTGAAAGTTCCTAGTTTGTACCTGTAAACGATTTAGAATAATCCGCTGTTCCCTTAGATGTATTTCAATTGGAAGTTGTTACAGCTGAACTAGTCCGATTCGAAAATCCATTTGTGGAATAATATTCAGTATATACTTTGATTTCATCTGAATATATTTGATGTCATTAAATTCGATTCCCTTTCGCAAGATTGTCAACTAGAAGTCTATAAAATGTCACGAGAGGCTAGGTTTGGGTAGTAGTGTGATATAGGGGACTCTTGCTATGTTTTATAGTTATAGGCTGCATCACAGATATAGAGGTTTGTTCTGACTTGTTATAGTAATGCGGAGGCCGATCCTATGCGCTACATCTCCGAAAGTTTCTACCTCACTTCCCATCTCAGTACCTCGATGTAAAAGTGATGACTCAACATCAATCCTACCGGAATAAACTCCTAATTATTCATTACCTCCATGTCAAAAAAACCATATCAGTACGCGTTTGATGTTGGTCTGCTTCACTTTATCCAGTAGTGATGAAGATAAGCTCGTACACTGGGATGATTGCTGCTTGGTTTCATACTCGTAGCATTGGAAAACATGCTTTTGACCTTTTTACATAAATATCTACACTCAGTGAACCAATGTTGGCTATGGTTTTAGTTCAGTAACAGGAGCACACATTTTACATTGATCCACCTCATGTTCAGTTATTCCACGATAATGCGTTATCATGCTATTATTTTGCTGACAGTCCTCATTGATGTCCTGACAATCACAAATTACATATTATGACTAACAGATCTAAACTAATAAGAATACAAGATGTGATCTGAAAGTTCCTAGTTTGTACCTGTAAACGATTTAGAATAATCCGCTGTTCCCTTAGATGTATTTCAATTGGAAGTTGTTACAGCTGAACTAGTCCGATTCGAAAATCCATTTGTGGAATAATATTCAGTATATACTTTGATTTCATCTGAATATATTTGATGTCATTAAATTCGATTCCCTTTCGCAAGATTGTCAACTAGAAGTCTATAAAATGTCACGAGAGGCTAGGTTTGGGTAGTAGTGTGATATAGGGGACTCTTGCTATGTTTTATAGTTATAGGCTGCATCACAGATATAGAGGTTTGTTCTGACTTGTTATAGTAATGCGGAGGCCGATCCTATGCGCTACATCTCCGAAAGTTTCTACCTCACTTCCCATCTCAGTACCTCGATGTAAAAGTGATGACTCAACATCAATCCTACCGGAATAAACTCCTAATTATTCATTACCTCCATGTCAAAAAAACCATATCAGTACGCGTTTGATGTTGGTCTGCTTCACTTTATCCAGTAGTGATGAAGATAAGCTCGTACACTGGGATGATTGCTGCTTGGTTTCATACTCGTAGCATTGGAAAACATGCTTTTGACCTTTTTACATAAATATCTACACTCAGTGAACCAATGTTGGCTATGGTTTTAGTTCAGTAACAGGAGCACACATTTTACATTGATCCACCTCATGTTCAGTTATTCCACGATAATGCGTTATCATGCTATTATTTTGCTGACAGTCCTCATTGATGTCCTGACCAACCTTCATTCATATCTTTTGTCTATTCTTCTGATTAGGGGCTGATAAGAAGGTTCAAAATAATCAACCAAAGTCTTAATCAAGCCAACTACTTGAAAGTCTTGGCTCTGACTATTATGTCACCACCAAATTATTTTTTAACCTACGGTGCAAAACTTGATGCATACAAGCTGATCAATTCTGCCACTTCCACTCTCAAAAAACCCTAGAGCGCTATTAACCTTGACCCACAAAACATTTCTTAGTATCAAAGTGAAACTAGGCACACTGTTTCACAATTAATTTGCTTAGAGCTACATGACTAGTTCGAGAACCTAAAATTGAATTATGAAAGGACGCTACATATACTAATGAATTTTTAAACTGAGGAATTGCTAAAAAAAATACGTCTGTCCGACTTAGCCAGGTTCACTGGATATGTTGGGTATGGATTAGAATCCTGGACATAAACGAAAATGTGGGTCTATTTATTCTAATCGGGGATAAGCTTGTTTAGTACAAGTGATATCCATTTTTTTTGTTAGTTTTACAAATAACGATAATTCCTCTTTTAAAATAATAATGATTTTTCCTCTGTATAAATTTTAATCTACTTTAAAATTTAATACTCAACATAATTATTATTGCAAATTATGTTTACGATTTTTAATGCATGAACAAAATATCTAGAATAATATTTCCGCAGTTATTTATCATATGCGCACCATCCATTAGAACTGTGGTGGACTTTTCTCTAGTTATATTGTCGGAAGAATATTTAAATACATTTACTATAGTAATTCCAAACCCTAATGAAGTAAGTTCCGAGTTCCCTATACATATATGTTATTTTTGACTATGCCCTTGCTTACAGCGGTAGATATCAACATTTCTAGCAAAAAATGTTTCTCATCAGGAAGAATTTATGTACCTCTTTCATCCTGGCCTTAGCTTCCGCAAGCGCCTTCTCAGTGATCGCAAGCTCTTCTTTGGCCGTGGCGAGCGTGGCCTTCTTGGGTGCCACAGACTTGTTGACGAAGTAGTACTTATACATCGCATGCACCCACATACATAGGGACGTGCATGCTTTAGAGACCTGCAACATACATAATTACATATACAAATATTACTTAATAATCATGACTCGTATGTTGCGCGCACTCATTTATCTTGGATCATTCAGGATTTCATTTCATGTAACAAAACTTCAAAAGTAGCGTTTGTTCATTGATAATTACATTTTCAGGTATGAAAATATGTTTATCTATTTCTTCACTAGAAAAAATATCAATTTTTATATTAATAATTGATGTTGATATTACTTCATTTATTTGGTCAGTAATTATATACTATATTTTAAAATGAGTTTTATTTTAAAATTATTTTCTGACAGTAGACTCTCTCAACATCTGTGTTCAGACATCATGGACATCTTTTAATGAAACAAACTTGAGACTGAATTCCAATATCTTCAAAACGTTTGCAAGAGACACAACTATTTTGGAAGAATTTCTTGTCATATGTTCCTGAGTACATATATATAATATGCATATGTTCTCAGGAGTATATAACAAGGAATTAGTACTGGATAATCTTTGCACCAACTGGTCTACGATTGATGTAGCCTAGATATGGATATAGATATATAGTAAATGTACAGTAAAATTATTTAGTGAGGATTTCACAGCACACAAATAATAATTTATTGGTTACAAGGATGTGTCTGATAATGATGATGATGATAATAATAATAATAATAATAATAATAATAAACAAAAATAGTTATTTTTCTCTGAGTTTTTGTTGATATTTAAATTTAAGTTATTTAGCGTTTCAATAAAATAAACAATCAAGTGCCATATAAGGATGACTCATGGCCATACGCCATACTTAACTATTTTTAGGAACACTACATTTTTGAGATTGTCCCTATTGCCTATCAGCAGAAAATACTATTATGTTTTTTATCGCAACTTCTTACTACCCTTTCAGGTTATACACTAATGTACTAACTAAGCTAATGGTTTTAGGAGGGAGGAAGGCTATATCTAGAGAAAGTGTACCTACATTTGCGTGGAGGCAGAGTGGAAACCACTTTGTATAATCCACCTTAAACTCGAACGATATTAAAATCTCAATCTACGCGTCTTTGGCAGTCTAGTCTTCTGCGAGAGTAGTGCCTTAGACAATGCGGCCACCGGAGTGGGTACTTATAATGTTGGCCCTTACCCTTCAGTTAGGTCTACCTTGAATGGTAAAAACTTAAGTATGTGGTTCCATTATGCGGTTGCTTAGCTTATAAGATAGGACATAAAGGCAATACAGCTACAACTCCGGATACCTAACATTAACATTTTCTAAAATAAATGTATTGACATGGTTCAGTTTGAGATAGTACCATTCGGTGAATATCTGAGAGAGATTATTATATTTCCCTACAGAATGGTGCATACCACAACTAGCATTTATTATTCTATGATTGAAAGGGGATTTAAAGAAAATCATGGATCAAAAGTTAAGGTTTAAAAAAATAAGAAACGCAAAGTATGAAGTCTACTAGATTTATAAATCATTTCAGGATCACAATAACATTATTTCAGCACCTTTAAAACCATATTCAGTGACCACGTGGTCTAAAGCGTGCACTCGCGATATACTATAATGCTGATAATGGGGAGATCGGGGTTCAAATACCGGTCGGGTGTATTGAGGTTTTTCTCTCAAATGTTTCCCACTGTCACTCCACGCAAATGTGGGTATAATTCCTCTCAATTCAACAATACTTATCCCTAGCTCATTAGCCTAATTATTACATTTGCGTGTGGCTCAAACGAGAAGTAAATAACAATATACCTTGAATGAACTGACATTTTTGACAAGGAAGGTTGGGAAAACATTTATAAAAATCCACCCTCAGACAACCTGGCCAGAATTCAAACCTAAATATTCCCTTAAATAGAAAAAAAGAATATATGAGTTTGATATTTAATCCATCAATGTAGGTCGTATGTCATTAATTTTTGTGCTTAGAGCTCGTGAGAATACTCAACAGTTGCTTGATTGGTAACTGAATACTTTCATATTACGTTTCACACTCAAAAGGCTGAATATTTTAGTGTGGTAGTTCACACACAGGAAAATAAATATCTCTTCATTTATTTGATATTGTTTGGATGCATGAACAGAAAAAATTCAGAACAAATAGTCATGCGAGCTGTCTAGTATTAAACTAAATATTGTAAATAACATTTTATTATTAAATAATAATGAAATAATGTATTTTATCGAAAAGGGCATCTATCTTTTTATTTACTTTAAGTCCATTGACCTTACTAAAGAAGTAGAAAATTAAATAGTTTATGAAAGAATAGTGGGATAGCTCAGATTTAAAATGAATACAATACTTTGGGTTCAAAACCAAAACTCACATAAAAAATTAATATCCCAGGGTATAACTTAAAATAATAAAAATAATTCATAAAATCAAAAACGAGACTCTCTCAGGACTTCTGGGTCATGTTAGGAAAAATATACCTTTACTGTATCTAGTCAACAATGAACTCACCTTGCGTACAACAATAGCAGCCTACAAGGTCAGCATCCCTGGGAACTGTTGCAGGTGAGATATCGCTACATATGTGTGTTTTTATAACAATACTAACAAGGTGGATAACATTGAATTATGGTGATAATTATATAAATGCATTACTTAGCAACGGATTTGTCTTTAAAAAATTAATAAGTTTAGATTTTATTAAATTAATAACTGTCAATCTAAAATTCGACAGTGCCTAACAGACGTCTGCTAAAATATAAATTTAAAATACAATTCCTTATTCAAATAACAACAGTAATTTAAGTTATTAATATAAAAACTACTAAGTCCAGTCTTGATGAATAGTTATTGAAATAATAATAAAATATTACAATTTATGAGACACCTAATTATTAGATTCTCTATATGAGGTTGATAACTAATATAAATGAATAATATAAAATAAGATATTGCATTCGTGTCAAAGGAATGAATCTGGCCAAAAATTCTTTACATAGTCATTAGTTAACTATTACGTTAGAAGAAAATAACACGATATCTTGAAATTGTAAGGGAAAAGGTTCATAAGAATAGAGTGTTTGCGTAGTGAAGTCGAAGATGTGTAGAGATTAAAACTTTTAAAAAGAAGACGTTGATATCACCTCAAAAGATGTTCTGGGAGGTTGTCGTTGAACCTGTGAGTTGGTCCAAAACTCACTAAAAGTACAAGAATCGGCATCGCAAAAATCTACCAATGGTATAGCGTCTCTGGTAGTCATTTTGGTGAACACTTGAAAGATTGTTTTTATAAAATAACTGTCAAAACTTCCATTATTATTGAACTCAAAATAATGTATGTCATCTTCTCTTTATCTCCAAGACGCCAGTTCCACTTCTTTCTTCCAATTCCCACCTCTCGGCATTTCTCGTCGAGGCCCCAAAAAACTCGGTGATTTAAGTTCTAAATTTGAAATATGTGTCAATAAATATGTGAAATTAAAGTAGGATTAGGGAATAAATAAAATTCTAATATATAACTGAATGGATGCAAAATCCTATCATTATTTGTAAACAAACTCAATTTCTTCCTTTTTTCCTCTCGGTCCTTTTAAAATTAAAATGTACGAGATTGGATGATGTAGGCTATCTGTGTGGGCTCACCCGAATTGCGCCAATTCTCTTAGCTCGGACCCGAATTGACCAAGAGCTTAAAAGTGCCCCCCCAGACCGGACCCGAATTGCGCCAATACCCCCCTTCCCAAGACAGGACCCTAATTGCGCCAACTCTGAACATAAATAAATACTACTGCCATGTCTGGTGGTAAGAAGGACACAAGTCAAAAAATATAATTTAGTTAACTATATTTAGCTCAAATTCAAACAATATATCAAAGTGAAATTTCCGTTTTTAAAACATTGTCAATAATAGCTATATGTATGCTAAATATTAGTATAACA
>CABFOW010006851.1:0-28540 GCA_902141385.1 Timema californicum
TGTTCCCGTGTGAGGTAGTGAGGGAAACCAGTTGGTACACGCTATTAGGATTCAAGTTCCAATATCCACGTAATTAACAAATCAGACCATTTAAAGTTGACACCTTAGCTTGTATGCCCAACGATTATGAGCGTACCTCTATTTTTTTAAAGTTTTTAATTTTTTTTTGTGTTTCATCAGATACATTTAACATGAAATAATAGAATGTTAAGCAACTCCATTTACAAACTATCTTAGACTATTTATCATACATAATATCCAGTTAAATGGATGAAAATGTAACTAAAAATTTCCCAATTTCACAAATTACGCATTTTTAAAGTATATAGGTGATTAAACCAAGAAGTCCTAACTCAGTACTGCTGAATGAGCTATAATGTTAAGGTTGGCAATATATGCTTATTTATGCACATCCTTGACATACCCCAGTAATGTAACCTAAGGTAGATATACGGACCTTGCCCCTCCCCCCTCATCCCCCCTGGCTGTGTTTCTGATAGCTCTAAATATATGACAATCTAACGCGTCCATATTCTGTGGACTTAAGTAAGAAGTCGTGTTTGTTAGACCTTGGACCTGAAACAGGTCTGGGTAGCCAAGTGATAAAACCATTGTCATGTCGGATTCAAGTATTATGTCCATGTATTTATTTATAATATATTAAAAAAAGGCTTCTGATTACTTAGAATATAGTCATTTAATTTTTATTGGAAGAACAATTGTTCAGGGTATTGCCTAGAAGACACAAAGGTAAGAGACATTGGGAAGACCTCTAGAATATAAACCATAAAACTAACTCATCAGTAGCCAAGTACAGTAGCCCCATGACTTCTTTGGTGCTGACTGACAGCTCACAGCTGACTTCCGATAGTAAGCATTTAGGCATATACCTAAATTTTGACCGTCAGAAGTGACATCTGCTAAACACACGTTTTTGCAGATCATATGGCTCGACGTAGGGATACATAATTTGGTCTGGTAACATTTCAAAGCCGTTATCTGTCGGCTGTGAGCTGTCAGTCAGCGCCAAAGAAGCCATGGGACTACTGTAGCTATTATTCGTCAAGCCTGGTATTTCTGCTGCAGAAGAGGGCAAGTGATATGGCAAGGGGTATGAGGGGAAGGGGATATGACAAGGGGTGTGAGGGGAAGGGGATATGCTGAGTCTGTGGTTATTTAATGTAAATCTTCATATGCACATAAAATATTCATCTCGAATAAGCTTCATTCTTTTCTAACAGTTAAATTTGTCTAACATGTAATTTTTTTTATTTTTTTCATTTAAAGTATTTAACGTGAACTTTCTGAACCGACAGATTATATCAGCACTCGAGAATTTCTTTGAGCGAAAGCAAAAGAGCCTACTAATTTCGTAGAGAAAGGTAGTTTCCCATAACTTCAAGGGTTTCATTACAACCCACACTCGTGATGGTACCAATGGCTTTACTTCCCCTCTGAAGGAAGCTTTTCCAGGCTTTCTATTGCTCAAGAAAACATTGTTCAAGCCAGCTGGATTAGGACCCACGAGCATTGGGTGCTGAGGCGGGCACTTTACCCCAAGACCGCCGATGTTCACTCAGATATGTTGATGTATTATTTAATATGAGCAAAGCCACACGCAAATACTAAATTATTAATAGGCTTGTGATATAAAGTTAAATTGTAAATGTTGACATATGGGTAGTTTTTAAAGACTTGCAAATATAAATAAATTATTGAATTAATTCAAGCCTCTTTATTATATTATATAATTCCTTTCAAGTGTGTAGGTATAAGATATATGGTTACATCCAGGAATACGTTAAATAGTTTATAGATAGAGTTATTGTAACAGAATTGTTTACATTGGTTTTTTAAAACATTGTTTAATGTTAGAAACATTATCTAAGACTTCTTGTAAACTGTAGCTGCGAGCTAAGGAAAAAAAATATACGCTTAAACATAGTTTCATGAATTTATTATATTAACGAAACTACCAATGGGTACGTAAAGTTAAGCTATATTAGGAAGTCTATTATCAAGGGGGAGAGGGATAGCAAATCCTGGATCATGAAGATAATATAATTATAAGAGTGAGAAAGAGAGATTATTTTCTCTCCCTCCTTCATCAACTGTTATTTAATCTAAATAAACCAGTTATAGTAGGATTGCAGTAGTAAGAACAAGCATAGTTCTTTGCAGTCGACAATTATATACGTTTCAATATGATTAGTGTTATTTTTATAGCCATTTAAAATATCAATCAAAAGTTACATTGACTGATAACATGACCTGACATAGGAATACGTGAAAGTAGATTTGGTAACATGTTTAGAGGTCGGATAAAGACTCTTACCATGACATTTGGACTGTATATAAATAAAAACACCTTAATGTTTTCAGTAACCAAAACCTGAGGCTTTAATCCCTTCTATTAAATTTAAAAACGTGGTTATTAACACAGCAGAGACACTAAATTTAATGTTATATTGCTAATATCACATGTAGCCTAAATATTTGGGGTTTCTCTAGAGAATTATTGCTTAAACTTTCCCAAATAACGAACAATTTGATAATCGTTGGATGCACTCGCTAACCACCCACCTCAATATAACACCTACCTGTCACTTGTTGAAGCAGGACATTTCTTACTAAGGCGTTTATCGAGCAGTAAAGACAGCATATTTATAAAACTTTGTGCATAAATAAACATTTTACAGTCCAACTTTCATATGGAGAGTATTATTCTGTTATCTAGAAATGATTCTAAACCTAGTTTCTAATCAAATCATATAACATGTCACTTTTGATATGAATCTAATATCTATATTAAGGAAGTTTGTTTGTCATAATCATGGCGCGATATCTACCGCAAGAAAAGTTCTGAAATTTTAAAAATTAATGCCCCCCTCTCCATGAACATGTGCATCCTTAAGAAGGAATTTTAAATGTGGAATTTGTTTTAAATTAATTAAAATCCTCCCGGGAATCACCAGGCACATGAGCTAGCTATTAATAAAATAGAACTAATGAATGTCAGCGCTTATTATTAAAATTGGACTCTATTAGTGGAACAAAGTGTCTTAGTGGAGTTAGTTAATCAATATTGGACCACTTTTGATTTTTATACATTTTAATTTTTAACAAAGAGAAAAAAAGATTGTAAATGTGAAAAATGTTGACCTCGAGATTAGGATGAATATAATATAGAAACAATTTTGTTTGTCATCGGGGTGTTATTTTGATTTCGATTGAAGCCCTTATATATATATATATATATATATAAGTTTAATATTGGGTAATTTTTGAAAATTTGCATAGTGGTTTTGTTTAAAATGGATATCTGGAAAGTCTTTACATTCTACTATAATAAATATAATTTGAGGTTAGTTTACTTATTACTTATTTTTGAAACCCTATTCTCAAACTATAGTAGAACATCTGAGAAAGCGAAAACGTTGTCACACCATTCATTTTACTGTGGACCACCTGGATCATAACCACTGACCACAGCTTGATCACCGCTAGTATAAAGGATATAGGTTCTATTCCGGTAGGTTTTGGCAAGAATATGAACTATTTGTGTTCAATTTAATCCCTCGCATTAAATTGTACATGTCACGGAGTTATTTTTATAGCACAGTGTCTTACTACCTGCTAAATGTCATAAGCACATGTACTAATTACGCTACTGAGTTAGGGATGAAGAAGGTTGAGCTTAGATGAGGTGTATTCACATTTTTACGGCGTGCGAGTGGAAAAACCGATTAAAAACTACCCTCTTCACACCCAACTGGGATTCGAGCCCCGATCTACCTTGCATTGGCAGTCTAGTATCCTACGAGACTAACGCCTTAGATCATACGGCCACCGAATCAAGTAGCATTGTTAAACAGTGTTTAGTATTAGGCGTGCTGTCCTAAATTAGGTTAGTTTGTGTGTTGTGTCCTGACATGAGCTATATGTTTAGAAAGAAAAAAGCTTAAATATTTGGAACTTAAGCGATACTATTTGATTTGTTCATCTATTAGAGACAACTAACTTTCACTTTCTGAACTGACCGATTATATCAGCACATGACTTATAAACTAATTTAATCTAGAACAAACACAACACCCAACCCCCGGCCGTTAATTCATCACTTTGAAAGGAGAAATCCACATTTCACCAATGATACTTTTTTTTTTGACAAGCAGGGAATCTAACCCTGGACCCTTAGCTCAGTTGACAGACACGCTACTGATTGATCTAAGGTATCGGACAGGCAATAAATAAGGTCCTTATCAAAATACAGACCAATTTAGATAAGAAAGAACTTGTGTTACAGTTACAGTTACCAATTTAAAGTGGGGAGAAAAAGGGGGCGAGAAAAGGTAAGTATTTTTGTAGTTTTTATAACAAAACTATTTTGTCAACATGGATCAAATATGAACACGAGTTTAATTTTCCTCGCATGGTGACCCCAACAGTTGTTGAATAGCTATCTATCGAGGTTGCTCTGGGATCGAATGAGAACTTTTTCTCTTCATTCATCTAATGCTCATGAGAGACACTCAACAACTGTTGATATCACCGTGTGAAGAATGTTTATCTCTTGTTTGTACTGAAACACTGGCCAAAAACGTGTTGCTATAAAACTGCAAAGTTATTGTCATTTTCTCGAGTCCCTAAACTCCTACCGTAAAATACGTATGTTTGATTTAATTTTTCTAAATTTAATTTTTCGTAAGACAATCAAGATAGAGCTATGATAACAGTTCACGTAGCAGCACTCGAAACCAGCCATAATCCGATTTAGACAGAAAGGAACATATTGAAAGTTAGAAAAACCGTTAAGTCAACTTTCATATAACTGACTTATAGTAAAGTAATGCCATTTATGCATTTCAAACTTTTCAATATATAGTATAAAAACTTATAAAATAATATTAATAAAAAGTAGAATGTTATCAATGTTGAACAAAAATGTTAGCATGTATAAAAATCTCTTATTCACGGAATGTTAATATATGTATTTATAGTTTTTGTTTCAGTACATTTTCTGATAAGATGTTTTCTACTCACTCGTACAGAATAATGCATGTGCTGTGTGCTCCCAGTAACAAGACGCTATATCCTGCAACTGCTGTGTGCTCGCAGTAACAAGGGGCTATATCTTGTAATTGCTGTCTGCTCGCAGTAACAAGGGGCTATATCCTGCAACTGCTGTGTGCTCGCAGTAACAAGGGGCTATATCCTGCAACTGCTGTGTGCTCGCAGTAGCAAGAGGCTATATCCTGCAACTGCTGATGTGCTCCCAGTAACAAGAGGCTATATCCTGCAAGTGCTGTGTGCTCCCAGTAACAAGAGGCTATATCCTGTAAGTGCTGTGTGCTCGCAGTAACAAGGGGCTATATCCTGTAAGTGATCTTTGCTTGCAGTAACAAGCAGCTATATCTTGTAAGTGATCTGTGCTTGCAGTAACAAGCAGCTATATCTTGTAATTGCTGTGTGCTCGCAGTAACAAAGAGCTATATCCTCTCTCTTTCAACGCAAATTCTGGGTAAATTTCCTATAAATTGAATTCACCTAAATTTACCTTCCTCTAACGATGATACCTAACACAAGCTATAAGTTAGAAGCGTTCTCTATAAGTTGAACATTTTTACTATTTTTCAGCCTTAGTTCACCTAGAAGCTATTCCCCCTACAGAGCTAAGAGTTCAGGGTCTGAATCCCAGCAAGGCCAAAAAATATAACACTGGTGATATTTGATATTCTACTTTCACTGTGATTAATTAACTTCTGTTCGCTCTATTTTGTGTTTGGTTTGGATTTATGTTAGTTTATAAAATCAAACAAAAAATTTATTTAAGAGAATGAAAATCTATTGGGTTTTCTTTCCTAGATGCATACACAAAGATAAGTACTATGCATTGGTTGATTTTGAAAGATGGAGTCAATTTTATCACTAAATTGGAAAATAGGAGCTTTTAGTAAATCATTGTTACTGTTTGTACACTTATTATTTAAATAAGATTATTCTGAAAGTTAACTCCTATGGTGATCAGATTTTATTAAGTAACTTCACTGGTAGAGAAGCACAGACCAGTTGTGTTGCCAAGAACCCGTTTCGAATTGTGTGTAGTTAATTATCTTATATCCATACTTTAATTTGTGCCATGTGGCCGTAATCGTAGACAGAAACGAAATTTGGTGATTCGGAAAAACTCGGATGTTTCCAGTAAATCCCTACATGGTTGCCAAATATATTTGGGGATGTATAAATTCAGCATAAAAATTGCCCATTATTCCTTTCCGCAAGTTTTTGAGTACTCATCTCAATAGTGTGAATTCTTGGGCTGGTGGTTATCATTCCTGGCTACTGAACTAGAGGTTCCGGGTTCAATACCCAGTGGTAACGTAGGTATTTTTTCCTGCGGGTGATTATTCCTATGGTCTCCAGAGTTTGTTTATTTAGGCATCAGCTTGGATTAATATTTCTACTGGTACCACATAATCATAATCATCATCACCACAACATATAATCGGTTTGAAGTAACCACACCTCAAAATGTGGTTGCATATCCACCACTGCCAGAAGAGGAGCACCCCAGAACGTGGATGCATACTCACCACTGCCAGAAGAGGAGCACCCCAGAAGGTGGCTGCATACTCACCACTGCCAGAAGAGGAGCACCCCAGAAGGTGGCTGCATATCCACCACTGCCAGAAGATGAGCACCTCAGAAGGTGGTTGCATATCCACCACTGCCAGCAGAGGAGCACCAAACCTTGGTGGGACACGCTAAAAAGAATAAGTTAAAATATAAGGACAGCCAATTATGGGTAAAGTCTCATAACACAATAAAATAAGTATAGCTAATAAAGGACATAATCCCTTTTGGCACCGACTGTGACTGTTTCACGACTGGCCAGGACGTATCGTGTGGGAAGTATTCTCCCCGTGCACAAATCAGATCGCCCCAAAGATGTACGCGAGCGAGCCGTGGTACGAAGCTTGGTCCTAGCTGCTGTAGCCGATATGAAGCCGTGTCTGATCATGTGTGGAGATAGCCGGGGCCCCAGTCCCGGTGTTTAAATATTCGCCACGCTGGCAGAAACAAGAGGTCACCAACATTCACAATCCTAGTGGCGATCTTCCCCGGGTGGTGTCCGCTGTATGTGAGCTCTAATGGATATCGGCAGGGGGAATGTTAGGTTTTAATAGCTGGACCGTTTAGAAATAGTCTCTGATGGCGGAATCTTCTCTGTCTCTCTCTCCGTAGACTGGGGGTACTTCTATCCGTCTCGTTCCATCCTCGTCCAAGGGGGGAAGGTAACCGCACTGCCATTGAAGATAATCATGGATTGTCCAAGGAAGTGTACTTAGATCTCAGAATACCACCAGGATTATTGGTACGTTCCGAATGCTTGACTCTGACCCGTGAGGTTGGAGTTCAATCTCAGACGAGGTAGTTTTCCCCCCACATTGCGGTATTCTTCTTTCAAAAAGATACTGGTTCGACTCTTTTAATAAGATCGCTAAAAAAATAGGCAGTTTTTTTTATCATCGCTTCTTACTACCCGTTCGGGCTATACGATAAATATACAGTTGTTCAATGTTTTTTTTTCTTGTATTTAACTAAAAATCAAAATAATTTTGAAGATAAATGGTGTTTGGCGTTACGATTTCCGTTTTCACGCATATATAATATAAATAGTTCTCACGCTTTATAATGAACCTGTAAGCTAGTAGCTAATATTTTTGTGAAAAGCGCCCTCGATACCTATATTTAAGAAATGCCAGGTAAAACGTATCGAAGTCTTAACATCTTTCTTCACTTCTTAAAATGAAATATCACCCTCTACTTCTCTTTTGATTTGAAGTTGATATTTTCTTTCTCTCCAACCCTCGAAGAAAGATGTATTGTGATCGTAAAATAAAAATCGGAATTTTGAAAAATGTCAAAATGTCAAAATGTCATGACCCAATGTGCCCGAAAAAGTGTTTCTTGGTTTATCGTATGTCTGTACCTCGGACTGGAGCAGAGACTATTTTACCGATTGGGCTAATACTTGGTATCCGGGGTCTTCATAAGGCTCCCCCCGAGGAGTTCTAGAAATTACATATCTAGCGCTAAATATTAAGGATGGATTACTGAAAGGCTAAAAGAGAAAGTCTGATTTAACGATATTGATTACATTCTATATCCTGACAGTGTTTAACATTACAAACAAAATGGCAGTTTATATTTTTCCACGAAAATGATTTACTTGTACAGAAAACTTCAATTTTGACCATGTCTTCGAAACTATTTATTATTATTATTATTATTAGCACCGCGTCTTACTACCCGTTCGGGTTATACGCAATTACGCTAATGTGTAATGGTAGGGTGATTGTGAGATGAAATGGAGGACCTACAGTTTAACGTGGAATCCGAACCACGGTGGAGACCTGGCATTCCCCACATTCACAAGATGTCTTGTCAGAGGTGAAGGAAGGGTTTGGTAATCAGATATATATGTGCTGGGACCGAGGATTGAGCCCCGGCCCCCTGCACAGAAGTCCGACACCTTACCCCTAGACCACTAGGTCACCCACATCTATTTGAATTGTAAATAGTTTTTAATTATAAATCTGTAGTATTTTTAAAAATTAGAAATATTTTAACCTATATTATATTTTTTATAAATCCTATTGTTTCTGAACTATAAGCGAACATATACATTTTTTTTATTAAATAATTAGAAATATGAAATTGATGGTTATGCTATTTGGTGGTTATATATGCTTTTCTTTTCTCAAAGTTTATGTAAGAACATATATTATCAAATTAATTTTCTCTCTTGGAGTGCTTTGGAACCAGTATATATTAGTTTGTTTCACACATTTTATGAGTTATTAGTAAATTCCTCTAGTTTAAGGTACGTTGCACCGTACTATGTATTGTCTTGGGTTATAAGGAAACCAAATTAATACATTATCAAAAGTACAATATATTCATGGAGGATAACCATTTTCACGTGGTTTATTACTTCAGTCTCGCAATATATATCAAATTAGAATAAAAAGTTATTAGTAGCTTGATCAACTGCTTATAGCTTTAAATTCAAATCATGTGAGATAATATATTAAACTAAAAACCTTTTAAGTAACCATACAATATACATTGTTTATCAGATTGTACACTCCACTTAAGCTGAAATGTAGCAATCCTACTTTGATGGTTTACACTACAGACGTATGTTTAAAAGCTAGGCATGGCCAATACGTCATTTGTAACATCATTTTGGTTCGAGCGTTAAATACTTCTTGAGAGAAAAATATTCAAATCCTTGCAGGTCGAATACCGTACCGTATACTAATTTTATGTCCCGACATATTTTCACCACTTACGTTGATATCACACTGAGTTGCGTCACATGACCGACAGAGGTCAGGGCAAAATAATCATGGCATTTAAGTTCCATCTGCTATCGCTTGAGACCTGATAGTTGATGACCGTCCTGAGACGTGAGATGTTTCAGATCAGTGTTTTGGTGTTTAGCAAATGCGCTTTGTGTCAATGTTTTTTCGGATTCATTACTCGTCAACATGTTATTCCCATAATTGTTTTTAATAACGTTAATAAGGGCTGTTTTACACTCCTACTTAGTCTTGTAACATTGATAACACCAAGTGTTGTATGTAGTGAAAAAAGAAATGAGTGTTTCTTAAAAGAGTAACACCATTTTTACGAAGAGTGGGAGCCTGAGTACTTCTTTCTTATAATATAAGACCAATGTTGTTGCATAATTTGTTATGCTACAGTGACAATACCTAAAAATATAATTTGAAACGACACTTTAATAGCATTCACGGCAACTAGCAGATGGACTATCCACCCAATGGTGAGGTTAGAAGACTCAATTTGGAGGAATTGAAAGAATCCGGGTTATAAGAACGACAAACTTTGTTCGTAAAACCTGCTTTACAACTGAAATTTGAAAGCAGTAACCATTGCATCGTTCAAAGTAATTTACCCTCTTTCAAATAAATTAGAATCGTTTAGTGATGGTGAAATTATTACGGATACGTTTGGAGAAATATTATAACCATTTTGAGAAAATTTCAAAAACAAAATTGAGATTAGAATTGCTTTTAAAGACCTACATTTATACCAAAATATCGTTATGTGGTGAGTTAAAACAAAATGGCCACTTGCAAGCATATATATCAAATTTAAATGCCTTTTCTCTCCATTTTGATGAATCCTCAGATGTCAGTGATACTGCCCAAGCCATTGTTCTTATACGTATTATTTTTAGTGATTTTACCACAAAATAAAATGTTTGGTATGATTCCTCTGGACATGGACTTGTCTTCTGGACATTGTCAACGCCTTCAAACATTCGTTAACAAGCTTAAATAGATTATTTTTAAGCTAATATCAACTACAATGGCTGAAACAAAAACATTATGGCAGTTAATATGAAGATTTTCTTGAATTTTTTATGCCAGTATCATTCACCAGTAAGTACCGACCAACAAGTGTTTAAACATAAAAATTAGTTTGATGGGTATAGCCTTCAAAATTGTAAATTCAATAGGACAGTCTCTTCAGTGGTGCCTCTACAAAATGAGACTGGCGAGGGGGAATATATATTTAATATTACATACAGATATAAGTCGGCTCAGCTGGGGTAGTTACTCCAAATAGTCCGTGATTTGTTGAGTGGGATTAAAATATTTTTGGAAGAAGGTTGAGAGGTATATCAAGAGTTGAAAGACGAGGTCTGGCAGTCTGAGTTAGCATTTGAGTCTCAATCTCCCCATCACCGGTATTCCAGTCCAGAGTGAGAGTGATGACTTGTACTATGCGACCACTGAGGTGGTTACTGAAATAATAAAATGTTATAAAGGTTGGCTGCAAAATAATATGTTGGTAATCAATAAAAGGCCCTTTCTATGAAAACTGGACTGTATGCAATCGAACCTAGGGTCAGTGAGCTCAATACCTAGGAACTAGGATGAGCTCCTATGAGAATAAGACTCATCTAAATCCTCTCTACTTTCATTCGGGAATTGCATTGAGTTAGTTCAATTAATTTCCAACCTTTACGGATAGTAAAGAAAGAATTGAATTATTAAATTAAATAAAAAACCCAATAAAGAAATCTAGGACATAAATTAAAAAAACGGACAATAACATTTCAATAAATGAAGTACTCATTCATAAGATGGATGAGGTGTACAAATAGGCCCATCAATCACAAGATAGTACAAGATGTGAGAACAAATCTACAACCGTAACCGATCAACAACAATCACGCCAAATAAACAATACACACTACATTATGAACATAAAAAAGGTGTTATAGTCATAATAGAAGTAGTAACATGAATGACTGGAAGAATAAACAAACAAACGGAATTGAAACAAACAGCCATTATGAAGGGTGAAGACTTTTAAAAATTAGTCAAGGTCTACAAAATAATTCCTTTAGCTATAAAATAAAAGGTACTATCGTATAGTTGATAATATAAAACATAATCTAACGAATACCCTTTTGAGTGATGGTCACTATAAAAAAATAATAAACACACTATTGTTTCGAGTTGTTTGCAAAGATTATTATATTACTTCTTTTTTTTTATCGTATTGCATATAACTGTGAGAGACATAACATACAGGTTCTATCCCATCATGTGTAGTCTCTGGTGGGACAGAACTTTATCCAGGGTACACCATAGGAGGTTGTCTACACGTACCAGCAATCATATGAGGTGATGATAGTGACTATGCAATCATATGAGGTGATGATAGTGACTATGCAATCATATGAGGTGATGATAGTGATTATGCAATCATATGAGGTGATAATAAGGAAAATAAAGTGGTGAAGCTGGTGTATGTCTTCAACTAACTTAAGCCTAATAAACCAAACCCTGTAACCGTTGGTAGCATTCCACTTTCGGGAAAAATACCCAAATATTAGCCGGGAATCTAACCCAGGACCCTTAGGGTCGTAGCAGGTGCACTGACCACTACACCACAGGGCTGGTTACAGTCCTTCTGATCACATAGCTTTAACCAACCTCCCAAAATTTTGAAGCAGCGAATTGCTTTAGTTTAAGTACATATAAAATTGTAATTTTGTAGCACCGCCCTTATTCACAACTGAATAAAGGCCAGTACACAACAAAAACATATATAAAAAAATCCAGAAGGTAAAGATACAATATTTTCAGAGGAGCCGATAGGATAATCATAAGCTAAATAGACCATACATTGGCCCATTTGTCTTCTGTTTACCGAACCCACTCCTCCAATAATTAATTATTTTAAATACTACCTAGTTTCTCAACTATCAGTGTGAGATTTTAAGTATGAACGTGAAGTGCTAAGAAAAAGCATAAGATAAACAGGAGATTATTTATTGATATAAATGAATAGAGAATAAGCATGAACAATATAACAATATATAAAAATATATAAAACATCAAAGTCCATAGTCGCGGGTGAATATCAATAGCCTCGGCATATTATACAATTAGTTACGCGAGAGATTTATAACCCTTAAAAATTGCAAATGTAAGAAAGTGTTATTCTTGTAGGTCACTAATAATATTAAAAATATATTTCCAAAACATTTATCTATTGGCATAAATATTACCAAATTCACAATACGAGTTTCCAAGTCAGATGGGCTATAAGTTGCTATCATTGTAACCTTGACAACCTAAGAATGATTACAAACAATATGGCATCATAAGTCAGATGAGTAATAACTCATAATGGAATTTCGAACGATTCTTCGTCTTGTTTACATTGACAAACATAGCAAAATGTAAACCCAAAAGGGGATTTCACGTTAATCTAAACTAAAGTAAATATGAGGATTATAAGCCATAATTTACCAAAAAAAGATTAAAGTATTACCTAATTCATAAATTTTGTGATCTATTAATTTGCCGAAAAAGAATTTTGCAATAGAACACCCAAAATTGAATGTATGTACCTTTTATAATATTCAGGATACCTAAGTGTGTCCAGAGACAGTATTCAGTCAAGAGTGACATACCAATCAGAGTTACATCATTATATACGCTCATATTCAGGCTCGGAAAGGGGGAAGAGGGGTAGTAAAAACAGAGGTGAACACACAACAAAGAAGAGGGGGAAGGAGTAACTAGACGGAGGTAGAACATTCGAGCATGTTGTGGACGGAGTCAGAACAACCGTTTTTTGGACACACCATCGGCTTTTAACGGATGTACGTCATACTTTCCCAGCATTCCTTATGATAAATCATAGTGCGAGCATACACACAGTTTGCTAGTTTAGTCTGATGTTGATTTTCTCGCGGCATGTTGTGTTCGTACGGGAAGTACACTTGGGAGGGGCCACTGCTGAATGGGGATATGCTGAGTTCACTCGTGATTATTATTATTATTATTATTAAAGATCAGTCTTGTATATTTTCACTGTTTTGTGGCTTTATGCCAATAAATGCTACAATTTGTTGAATGGATTGTTTTTATAAACTTTGATAGAATAAAGCGTGAGTTAAGTTTAGGATTAATATATATTCTATAACAAAAACATTTTAAGCCAAAATAAAATACATATATTGATTTGGTAGATAAATTTTGTTTAATTTTACACGCACAGCAATCTCAATTTATGAGTAATTGCCATGGGTATCACAAAAGGGGATTAGAAAGCTTTTAAATGAGAGTAAAGCCGCCAGTAAAATTTATTGACGTTAATGAAAAATATTCAGAATCTATTGACATTACTATGTCTAGAAAATTAAATTAAACGTACGTACTGAAGCAATATTTTATTTATTTGATCAAAATAAAATTTGGTTGTAAAGACTTCAAAAGTGTTGAATTCAATGTCAGGAAAAATAGCACCTCCAAGATTGATATTATTCACTAACATAGTACATAAAAAATGAACCACCGGAACATTCAAGATTTCCAAAATTTTCTTAGGTTTATTTTCTCCTATTAAAATTCTAAATCAAGACGGTTTATTCACTGGTGAGTTTTAAACACTTCTTTATAAGAAGAAAATATTCGTCAAATCCAAGTTCAACGAAATACGATAGTAAGTAAGAAAACCAACCAATGAGATCTTCCTTTTAAAATCCTTTGCTCTAACATAGATCAAAATTGTTAGATCAAAAGTTTCCTCAAAATTTTCACCTGGAGCCCAATAACTTTAACTATTTTACAGCTCTGACTCCCTGATTGGTGGCAATAACCAAGATTAGTTAATCTTCGTTTATTGAAAGATGTTTATTTTTTGATTAATAGCCATGCTATGTCCATAGAGAAATAAGTAGGCTTGGAAGCTAAGTGCACTTAGAAATTGTGATGTCCTTGGTTTAAAGGTAGGAAATATTTATTTATATTATCTGAGTTCCTTTTAAAGTTTAATTATGCACCCCTATTGATGCACTTAGCTAAAGTGTGGATACGATTTACCATTTATCTTGCATTCAGTTTCACAAAAATGCTGTTTTAGATGGGATAAATACACGTTATCTGTTAAAACCTAGGTGATTTGACATGTTCTTCGTTTACTTATATGTTGGCTAAATTTATTTCTGACGCGTGAAAGAAACTCTTTTTAAATGAAATATATATTTTTGGCTTGAAAAATAGTTAAAGTAAACCTGAGAATAATAATGGTTTAGATATAATATATTATTAATATAAGTAGATTAATGATGGAAAACTTACCATATATATAAACTTGCTTTGCTCGTTGAAGACTACGCCCCTAAACCCCCATTGAGTTTTCTTTGCAATTATTGTATGTAAACTAATGTAATTCCAGAACAGTTTTTTTATAGGTCTTACCGTTTAGCCACAATAGACCTACAAAGAAAAGTTCGCACCGACTTTAAAGTTGCTCTATCACTTTGAATTTTTTTCAGGGGTCTAACATTTTTGGAATTTTCCTGTCGGCTACAGGCTAAAAATATATGTTTGCCAAATTTCAAGTTTCTATCTCATCTGGAAGTGTCAGTGAGTGAGTCAGCCATGTGGCCTTATAGTAGTATAGTGTACTGTAAATCTACCGAATGGTTGAACATATGTGTGTGGTAGTCCTGCTCTAAAGGCCCTAGAGACAAAACTTACGCTATGGCGTTAGGAGCTCAAAATAAATTCTATAACATGAAATATATCCTGTCACTGAAAGGAACCTTTCAAAATTGCCCACCAGGCTGCTTCCCTACCTGTAATTTTATGTTTGAAAAGTATGCCTAATATTCACCCAACACACTTATGTGTGCAAGAAGCACATTGGATTATAGGCTGCAAGTAAAGTTCACAAGTTTTTAAATTGCAGATTATTCATAAACAGCCATTCTGAGTTAAGCTATTGTGGAACATTATTAGTGAAGAGATACCAAGACTAAAAACCATAAATGTATTCATCTTACAGTAGGAGTCAGGTTCCCGATAGTGTATTTATTTGATAACTGCTCATTAATAGTTTAAAATATAGATTAAAAACCTTTCTGTTAGAGGGCCAGTAACCATACAATACAGTTCGATTTTGGAATAAATAAAATAATTGGAGATTTTAGTTCCCATAAAATAATCATGGTAAACTCAAATGTGCTGTGACGAATAACTTGTGATCTCCAAAACAATTAATATTTTCTTCACTAATAATAATCACAATCCAACAATGGGTATTTTGAATAAAGATTCCAAGGGAACTCTCTGTTAGGAACACTGATGGTCGATAATATTATTCTGATTATCAACGTAGATGTTTGATTTCACACTGGAATCTAGAAGCCCTAAATACCTGAAGATTATCATTGGACAAAACTAAGTTTCTTTGGCAAATTAGGGTGCACATTGCACAATGGAAATTGTCGACTGTACTTGCACAGACCCTTGACATACATATATATATATATATATATATATGTATATATATATATATATATATTAAATATCAAAAATAACTTAAAATATGATCACGTATTATATTGTGTTATTGTTCCACTTACCGGGTAGGGATATCCCATTTTTCTCGTTGACCTTCAAATGATCTGCTGGAACCGCCATTGGACGGAAAAGTTGTAGCGTCTGCAGGCAGATGTCTCAACTACGCACGCTTGTCCATCAAGGAACTATATAATATTTTGTTGTTTATTTTAAGAGATTCATTATTTATTCAATGTTGTTATAACAATGACTAAGGGTTACAGCAAATTATTGTATAATTGTCTAACTACATATTAATATTTATCTAACTTATAGACGTAGCCCTGGAAGCTTCTTGTAGTTTGGATCAGTCTAGCTATCAACTTTAAATGTTATTTCGTTTTTGCTAAGGCGAGAGAAGTTTAAAACCATCTAGCAGCTGAGTGACAACTCTGTCTACGGTCATTTTTGTTTACATCTATTTGTTTGTATATTTTTATTATATCTCGTTGGTTATGGTAAAATTAATTGTATTTATTGTAGTTAAATTTTAACAGCTATTTACCACTTTCGGCATTTACAAGTCTAAATTTATTTTTATTGTCTAATAATTATTAATTGTAAGTTTTGTGATTGGATTGCTACCTTACAGGATGAACATAGCAGTTTAATCTTTAAGAACGTTGATTGGTTAAAATCACTTTTACACAAGCCTCGAGTTTACCTGGTTGTAATAAACTCTTAACCAACCACATTCAGCATAGTTACAGCCAGTCACATTATGTTAAAATGCATTTTATCTACCAGTTAGCCCGTATATGGCACAATATGCAAACACAGGAACAATATACGCTCCATTTAACTATGTTGGTCCTTACTATTACAGAATAATTTCTCCAAACAATTAGCACCGGTTTGAACCGAATGTTTCTGCGAACGTAAATCTGTTCCTCTCACTTGACTTGGCAGCAACGCAGATACAACCTAGGATACCTTAACCTCTAGTTTTGATTTGGTTACTATCATAACCCCGTGGCTCATGCTAGGTATTATTTTAACACAGTAATGCAATTATGGGGCTTAGATTCCCCTCTGAACGATTCATAGATTATATAATAAATATATTTGATATGAGAAAGAAAACTTTGTGACTTTCGGGCACGATAAAAACTGAATCATCTCATAACACGAGTCATTCTATTTGATCTTGGAACGCTTTAAACATTATATTTTCAAATTATTAGTTGTAAGCTCTCTTGCTGGCGATAGAATGTTGTAGATGAAAGGAGAGTTAGACAAATTAATGCATGTAATGAAGTTATGACTTATGAGTATAAGAGACTTATTAAACTAATATAACACCCACATCAATGGTTGCATTTTTTTACTACACTGCTTTTTAAACTTCTTTAGGATTGAAACCAAGGGAGTGGAGGCTCGTCACGTGCTCAACTAATCCGTGAAGGACATTTGTCATAGCAAACTTGCACGTTGCCAGATTTTTCGACAGTCCCTGAGTATTCTTGCATATTAGTAACGTGCAAACTCCCACTATGTGGCAACTAAGCTCACCAGCCTACCCACCACGCAAACTCCCGCTAAGTGGCGACTTTGCTCCCCAGCCTACCCACCACGCAAACTCCCGCTATGTGGCAACTTTGCTCCACAGCCTACCCACCACGCAAACTTCCACTATGTGGCAACTATGCTTCCCAGCCTACCCACCACGCAAAATTCCCACTATGTGGCAACTTTGCTCCCCAGCCTACCCACCACGCAAACTCCCACTATGTGGCAACTTTGCTCCCCAGCCTACCCACCACGCAAACTCCCACTATGTGGCAACTTTGCTCCACAGCCTACCCACCACGCAAACTCCCACTATGTGGCAACTATGCTCCCCAGCCTACCAACCACGCAAACTCCCACTATGTGGCAACTTTGCTTCCCAGCCTACCCACCACGCAAACTCCCACTATGTGGCAACTTTGCTCCCCAGCCTACCCACCACGCAAACTCCTGCTATGTGGCAGCTAAGCTCGCCAGCCTACCCACCACGCCAACTCCCGCTATGTAGCAACTAAGCTCGCCAGCCTACCCACCACGCAAACTCCCGCTATGTGGCAACTATGCTCCCCAGCCTACCCACCACGCAAACTCCCACTATGTGGCAACTTTGCTCCCCAGCCTACCCACCACGCAAACTCCCACTATGTGGCAACTTTGCTCCCCAGCCTACCCACCACGCAAACTCCCGCTAAGTGGCAACTAAGCTCGCCAGCCTACCCACCACGCAAACTCCCGCTATGTGGCAACTAAGCTCGCCAGCCTACCCGCCACGCCAACTCCCGCTATGTGGCAACTAAGCTCGCCAGCCTACCCACCACGCAAACTCCCGCTATGTGGCAACTAAGCTCGCCAGCCTACCCGCAACGCCAACTCCCACTATGTGGCAACTAAGCTCGCCAGCCTACCCGTCACGCAAACTCCCACTATGTGGCAACTAAGCTCGCCAGCCTACCCGCCACGCAAACTCCCGCTATGTGGCAACTTTTCTCCCCATTCTAACCACTACGCTGATCCTAAATCAGTTTAAATTGCAGTTAAATGCGACAACCTCATGTTGGAATTTGACATTGGTTGACAGGGATATTGGAGGGGGAATCCCGGTAGTGTGTACTGAAGTTTATTCCTCCCTCCACGACAATTCAGGTGAGTTTCCTCTAGAATGCCACCTTCCTTATCCCTATCCCATTAGCGTAATGGATGCACGCGTATAATCTGAACAATTTAAACTTAAAGTACGCAGCCTAACCTTAACGGATTACACTATGACCCTATCTTATAAGCTGTACCATAGTGGAACCAAGCAAGGTAGCAGTCTAACCTTGACGGATTACACTATGACCCTATCTTATAAGCTGTACCATGGAGGAATTGTGCAAGGTAAGCTTGCTACCTTACAGGGTAAACGAAGGATACACTCCACTTAGCATGAAAAACAACAGGCTTACATATCTTGGTTTCATTATAGCATTGTAAACTTTTAAGATAGAGCCATATTTCAAAACGTCAAGCTAAGACTGATATCGTTAAATATAAACTAAGCGTAAAATAAATTATTTATGATTGTTATTATTATATTCTAGGGTCAAACCCAATAAATTTGTATTTAATCTATATTTTACAATTTAATATTTAGTAAATGCTATGTTACCACACTCTCAAGATAAAACAATTGTTAGGTATGTATGTGTTGAATTTGAATGGATAAATAAGTCACCGCTTAAAAATTCAGGGATAATTTGTTATTTAAAAAAAATTGTAATGTTGAAGGGGAGGCGTGACCATGTTAGTTCTCCGCCCGAGGTGGCTCATTCTAAGTGTGAAACCATCTTTGGTCTCTCATCAAGCGGTTGATGGTCTCCTTGCGTGCCTTAGCGCTCTCAGGTTGACGATCAGGCTGCTTGATGGCATTTCCTTTTCAACACCCAACATCACCCACTTACGCCCAAACTACACGGCCAATTCGCTGACACGCTATGTTCCGCCATAATATTTATTTAATTTCTAAACTGGTGTAACTCGACGCAAAAAAATAATCCGGACTAAAACAAGGCTAGTAAACAACATTGACAAAAATCTGTATATAATTATTTTATGTTTTATTTTTGAAGGTCTAAAAATATTACTCTCAATTTTTTCAAACAATTATTAATATGTGTGTTGTTAAATAGATAGGTACAATAGCCTCATGGCTTCTTTGGTGCTGACTGACAGCTCATAGCTGACTTCTGACAGTCAACATTTAGGTATACACCTAAATTTTTACTGTCAGAAGTGACATCTGCTAAACACATGTTTTTGCAGATCATATGGCTCGTCATAGGGTAACTTTTCAAAGCTGTCAGTCAGCACCAAAGAAGCCGCGAGGCTACTGTAGATAGCAAGATTCATAGATAAATAACTAAATGGATGAATAAATAAAATAATATATTTCTATGGTGATATTCAGATATTTAGTAATAAAAAGGATGAAGATACCGGGGAGAAGAGGAGGTTACATAATTATTATTTACATACCCTGTGCTCATCAACATATATTAATATAACTAAGTCTCGTGGGTTAAGGTGAGCAGAACGTGCAGCGTGAATGGGTGAATCTAGAACCTTGCGCAGGGTACTGACCGGCAAACCCAATGGGAAGAGACCATTGGGAAGATCTCGAACCCGATTGGAGGATAACATTAGGATGGACCCGAAAGAGATAGGATGTAATGAGGGGGACTGGATATAACTAGCTCAATATAATGATAGGGTGTGATGAGGTGGACTGAATAGAATTAGCTCAAGATGTAATAAGGTGGATTGAATGGATATCTCAAGATAAGGATAGGGTGTAATGAGGTGGACTGGATAGAACTAGCGCAAGATAGGGATAGGGTTTAAGGAGGGGAACTGGATAGAATTAGCTCAAGATGTAATAAGGTGGATTGAATGGATAGCTCAAGATAAGGATAGGGTGTAATGAGGTGGACTGGATAGAAAGAGTCAATGAAGTTTTGGGTTCTTAGTGCCATAAAGTAAATATGGGTACCTCTTATCCATCTACAATCAAATTAACTGCCTATTTTACTACGCAAAATATACATATAAAATTAAGTATGCTTATTTAGCTTATATATAATTTGATAAGCCCGTTTTAATTATAATAATAATATTTAGCACCACGTGTTACTACTCGTTCGGGTTTTACGCTTTTCATTATTATAGATTGAAAGGAAATACCTGAATAGATTATGACCAACGACCTTCCATTTTAAAGGTTAGGGTTTCAGAATGGCGAAAATAGTTTCCAATGAGAATCTGAGTTTCCAGAGAATTCTCGTCTTTTAATTCTTTGCTTATATCAACATATAAACCCTGATTTGTGAATGATTGTATATTTTAAAATAAAAAATTACTCTCTGTTTTCAAACAATACCAAATCCATTTTACTTGATTGGTAATATGAAGATTTCGGCAATTATTTGTATTCCTAACAAACAAACCGATGTTATATGTTAGAGTATATCAATTTTTTTTACTTACGATTTTTATCTTTCCTCTTCTTTGTTTTTAAACATTTGCATCTGCTCTTATGTATAAGTAGATAAATTATTGGTCCTTGGTTAAAAACAATAACTCATTCTACAAATAAAATATTATCTTTGGTTAAAAATAATAACTAATTCTATGAATAAAATATTTATCTTCGGTTAAAATAAACCTTATTTTAGTTGTACAGCGCAACAAATATATCAGTTCTGGCAAAATCTATGTACTTAACAAACCAATGACAGCATGGTAGAAGTATATTATTTTGTTTGCATTAACACTTTTATTTATTATTTATTTTTGAATTCTTACCTCTGATCACAAAATGACCGTTACAATAACTGGCTCTAGTATATTTTTACACAAATTCCTTAAATGAAGGAATGGTTTTCCCAGCCTGGGGGGGACATTTATTTATTTTGGAATGTTATCATCGTTAATTAGCATTCGAATGAACAATATTGACTACAGCTCGCAAATTAAAAGTCTAAGTAATCAATTTCACGAAAATACATTAATACTTTTATCTCTCGCATGAACTATAAATTAAAACGATACAACTATGTTTAGATTGTGTTTTGGTTTGTATTATGATTAATAATTGATAAAATGATCTTGATATGTTTTATATCTTTTAGTATGAATTTTAGTGTTCAATCTTTTAAATAGTATCACAATACAATATCAAGTTCAGTTATGTTCCCTATCTACCACGTAGTTGTGACTTTATGTTGATAATATTTCAAAGTAGTTTTTAAGTTTGCCATTTATCTTTGGTTTTTGTGTTTGATTCTTCAAATAATATTTCAAAACAAAAAAGTTTAGTTATGTAATTATGTTCCCATGTTACCACTTGAATGTGAGTGGATAATATTTCTAAATAATATTTTGTACACCCATCTATCTTTTATCTCTCTCTCTCTATCTCTCTCTTTCACACAGTATTTCTCTCCCACACAATCACTCGTTCACACACACTCTCTTTCATACACTTACTTAATCCCTCTCCCATACAATTACTGTATCTCACAGACTCTCTCTTTCACACACTCTCACGCACACACTCTCTTACAAACACACAATATCTTACACACACACTCTCACAATATCTCTTTATCTCACGCACACAATCTATTTTCTAACACACTTTTCGTCTCACACACACTATTTCACACAAACTCTCGTTAATATACACTTATACACTCTCACACCCTTTCTCTCACGCTTCCACACTCACTTTCTAAATCTCACACTTTCTATCACTAACAATCTAAATCTCATACTCACTAGAACAGTCTCACACTCACTAGAACAGTCACATACTCACTAGAACAGTCTCACACTCACTAGAACAGTCACATACTCACTAGAACAGTCACACACTCACTAGAACAGTCACACACTCACGCTCCCATTTTCTCAATCGCACAAATTCTTGTTTTCTAAGGGATATCTAACATATAATTTGATAAGCCTAATTCTGGTAGTTGAAACACGAGAAAAAACTTCACTTATTATGACAAACACACAATCATTTTAAAGGCTGGGGGTCCAGGACGTCGGCAAAATATTAGCCTAAAACTAAAACACAATTTTCAATCTTCTCCTTCTTTGGTTCATCTGTACAATCATTCCTTGTGTTCATCACCATGGAAACCATGATTTGTGTATGGCTGTGTATTGGTAAATAAAATACTAGTCTTTGTTTAAAAATAATAACAACTCATACCTACGTGAGTGGTTTGGTGTTAACTAATAGATACAGAGCTGGGAGAGGGGTCGTTTTAAAGTACTCGTCGTGGCTTTAAGGGGGGAAATATACCATTTTGATTCAAATTAAACACAGAAAATTGAATAGTTATGTAAAGTGGAAAGCCTTTTACGAGTAGGTTTTAACTAGAAAGTCAGTTGTGGGCTTATTATATAGATATTTTTCGGACAAAAGTTTAAAACACATTTTAGTTCAATCATCTTCAGCTATCGCTGCAACGGCCCACGAATGACTTGTAAAATATAATTTACTATATCCAAGCCTGAATTACCCAGCTTAGCCAAGGATACGATAAATTTAGTAAATGATTAAACAGAGATAGTAGGGGTAAGAAGTACATCTAATCAATTTTTAAAAAATAAACATAAATAAAGGCTATAAAGGGCAAAAAGGAAGGGAAAAGGTGTATTATTTTGACGAACTAAGGTGTGGAAAGAAAAGAAGAGGAAAAAAAAGGTAAATTTAAGTATAATCACTTTTTGTTTGAATTTTAGCCACTTTTAAATAATTCATGTTACCCCGTTCATCCTTTTTATTCTCTTTGCATTTTTAACCCTTTTTAACCTCTTAACTATTTTTTTATCGTTTTGCCTTGTTGCATATTTTACCCGCCTACTACGTTTACCCTATTTGCCTGTTTTCATTTTTGCTCTTTTTACCAATTAGCCCTCTTAACCAATTCTCTCAATTCATATTTTAATCTCCACAGACACAGCTTACTCTTTAAATCATATTTGACCTTTTGGCACTTTAAACGCTTTTCATCCCTTTTCCCCTTCTCAACAGTTTTGGCCCATTTTCCTTTATAGCTCTTTTTGCCTATTTTAAGCTTTTATGTTAATCCTTTTTATGCTTTTTACCATAAATTTCACAGATTTAATTATTTTTATAAAAAAATTAGATTTACTTTTTACCTTTTTAACCATATTTTAGACTTTATACACCTTTTTACTTGAAGTAACAAGTTTTTCCCAAGATGAATTATTAGGCAAAAAATGATAAAAAGGTCAAAATTAAAATACATCCAATCTAATTGTATTAAATTGTATACGCTATGATAGAATTATTTAATTAGTTCGGGAAAATAAGTAGACGAGTATATTATTATGTACATGTAAAATAGTACCCAGTTGTGAACACCATTATTTTAACTAATTTTTTAACACAAATTTTTGAAAAAATCAGTCATTGTTAAAACTAGTTTTAAAATTATATATGCTTATAACCCGGACGGGTAGTAAGACGCGGTGCTAATAATAATAATAAAATTATATGTTTGAATTACAAAAAATATGTATAATTATACATTATAACATACCAATTACAAATCTTGAACTCAATCGATAAAATTATATATGCTTATAACCCGGACGGGTAGTAAGACGCGGTGCTAATAATAATAATAAAATCATATGTTTGAATTACAAAAAAAATGTATAATTATACATTATAACATACCAATTACAAATCTTGAACTCAATCGTTGTTGTCATTTTTAATATATTTAAAATTTTGTTAAAATGGCTTATAGGTAAGTAATCTTACAAAATCAAGTAAACAGTAGTATTTTGGAGGTCAATCACTTACTAAATATCAATTTCAAATAAAATCTTTGAAACCAATTTCAAAAAAATTGGGATTTAAACAAAAGTCACTCTTCAATAAGCTACCCGAAAATTAAGGGCCATGGTAGAACTTAAAAAAACTTCCAAGCTATAGCTAAATAGCATTTAAATAGCAAGTTTGAACTAAATTCATAAAGACGTTTCATATTTGAGGCAGGGGACAGATATATTTGTAAAAGCCAATTTTCAAGGCAAATAAAACTTAAATATTCATAATAATCTCAAGGTCGATTTTTTTCGTGATTACAATATTCTCTCTTTAATAAGCCACACACAAACTATATTTATACAAATATACATTAAACTTTTATTACTAATTAAACAATGTTTTGTAAGAATGGTCATATGTTAGTTGCAAAAACTAATTCAGGTATTATAACTAATATAATAATATGTTTCTCGTCCATATTATGATGAACGGAAAATCTAAGAGTAGCTGGAAGAAAACAATCTGGTTAGCCTTACCAGAGATTTGGTTGACAATAACGAACTAATATTATTGGTGCAATTGCAAATGAGGTTTGACAGACTGATTGGCGATAAGCTTACACCTGATATCTAATAAACTCATTAATAATTGTTTATGAAAACCAAAAGTAATAAAATCACTATACATGATTGTGAACAGCTTTTCTTGGATTTTACCACTACATTAAAAATAATTTTGTAAATTTTTGTTTAAGATGAGACGTCATATATTTTATGAGATACAGTTAGAAAATAAAATATAATTAACTACTTGTTCTTTAAAATATAAAACATTATATTGCAAAATTTAAGTTAACACTTTTTTTATAGGATTCTAACAAAATTAAAAGTCCTAATTTCTGTATTTCTCTTTCAAATACAAGACTCAATGATATTTGCCACAGGGAGTGGTAGTGGGTCCGAGTGCCCTTTATTCGGGCTACAGAAGACGTCATAATATTATATTTTATAAATCCCAATAAGATAATAAACCAATTATTAAATACTTGTTCTTTAAAATATAACAAACTCTAAATAAAAGAATTAAGATAATCCCCTTTTTTTTAAGTTGTCAAGCAAAACAAAAAAAAGAAAACATTAATTTTCTTTCTTTCCCTTTCAAATGAAAAACATGACTAATATTTGCCAAAGGTAGCTGTTGGCTTGTTTTTTTAAAAAAATTATTTCTCTTCTCCCCAAGACATCCAATAACATAACAAGCTCATCAAGACAGAGGAACAAATACTATCTTGTCACTCCCTTAACTAGGTAACATTGTTAAAACAAATTATCTCCACTCAATCATTGGTTAACTAGGGGTAAATTAGAGCATAGCACTTACCGCGGACGTCATCACAATGATCCCCTCCCCCTCCCAGCATCCCTCTCTGTCTACGTACAATCCTATTTCAGTTCCTCATCAATCTAGAGAGAACAGTCTTTTGTTGTTTCATACGTCTTGTTAGCCCAACTAGACATCATTGTCTGCGGCCATATCTCAATGTAAAACTGTAAAGACACTAAAGGTGGCCAAGGGTCTAAGTGCCAATCAATTATTTTAAGCCTTCCCTCCTTTTATTACTGTGTGCTTTAATACTCTTTTTTTATTAAGTTATTATAAGCACGATTACTAAGAAATTTGTAATAAATTATTTATTCAACTGTTTTTACAACTTTATATGCCCACGTTTCTTTATAATATTTACAAAAAATTTTTCTTCAAAGACAGAAGAACAATATTGGTGCTTAATATACTTTTACATCATGACTACCTTCTTCTACGTCCCTAAATTTAAGAGAAAAAAAAATAGTTCCAGATATATCTTGAGATTCTTTTATTTAATTTAAAATTAAAATTTATTAGGAGTTTTACTGTATTATTACTAACAAAAATAGTGAAAGAATAAAAAGATGAATTATTAAACAAAATACAAATATACAAATTTATAAATAAAATTGGTGCCATAATTCAATTGAAATGGCACAAATTCTTTAGTGTTTTATTATTTAATTTCAGTTTAATAACACTATTATGTCATTATTAATTGAAGTGTTTTTTTTTAAGTAGCTAGTTAATAATGAGGGTAAAAACCATTTAATTTGTAGTTACTTAAAATCATAGAAAGTGCTTGGTTATTTTTCACGACGTGAATAGGGAAGAAACAACGTGCCAAGTGGAGGAACCTAAGAACTTCTTAACAGAGGAACAAGCGTCAACATGGAGACTTCAACGAGAGGTGAGGAAGGAAACTACGTATATTATTATTATTATTATTAGCACCGCGTCTTACTACCCGTTCGGGTTATACGCACTTACGCTAATGTCTAATGGTAGGGTGATTGTGAAATGAAATGGAGGACCTTCAGTTTAACGTGGAATCCGAACCACGGTGGAGACCTGGCATTCCTCACATTCACAATATGTCTTGTCAGAGGTGAAGGAAGGGTTTGGTAATCAGATAAATCTTTGCCGGGACCTGGGATTGAATCCCGGCCGCAAGCATAGAAGTCTGACACCTTACCCCTAGACCACCAGGTCACCAACTACGTATAAAACGTATGTATATAATGTGCACATCTTAACATTGTTTAGAAATGCAATGTCAANCCAGGTCACCAACTACGTATAAAACGTATGTATATAATGTGCACATCTTAACATTGTTTAGAAATGCAATGTCAAGTCTTCTATTAACTGATATCGATTTATACCTTATAAAACTCCACAAGCGAGCCATACCAACCAAGCGGCCGCCACCGTTAGCAATGATAGTGCCAGTATTTGTGGATAGAGGGTGTCATGTGGTCAGCACAACAAGCTATCCAATTGTTAGTCTCAGTATTTTAAACCAGAGCTGCTACTTATCTATTCAATTAGCTCCTCATTTGTCCTCACGAGGCTGGGTTTAACCCTGTTCCATACCCCAATGCTTCACAGAAAATATTAGGAATCGCGAGGGATAGAACCCAGAACCTCTGGATCTTTAACCAGGAATTCTGATCGATAAATCACAAAGGCGGTCCACAGGTGATACATTCTTTTGATGTTATTGAAATTCTAAAATAATCCAGGGTTGGCTCGCAATTTTTTAAATCCAGGCCTAAATCACATTTATAGATACATGTTTACTCATTAATATTATGTCACATGTATTTTTGGTTTAGTCACCAAGGTGCTTGAGAGAAAATGTGTTTTAAATATTTATTTTTTATTGTAAACTACTTGATGAGATAATAGTAATATACAATTATGTATTTATATTATCGATCTTCATAAATGTGCCTTAGTTTATGACTGATTAAATCAAAAACTAAATATGTTTAAATAAATATAACTTAAAGTCACAAACGAATAAAAACAACATGTAGTGTAAGAACTTAGATATGTTAACTTACAAAATTTAAAACATCTTGCATTTTATGTAAAATTGTTTGTGTGGTCACGAACTCTAATTTTCCACAATGTTAAAGACGCCAATAAATAAGATAAATGTTTCTTGTATTTGTTTTTACAAAAACTTATGGTCATGACCACTTTGTGTAGTGATTTTAATTCTTTAATTCAGCCAAACTTCTCGTTTTTTGCGGAGATAAATAAATACCTTAAATTTAGTACACAGGTTTGGCTGGTTGTAGTCTCTTTAATATTTACTTTTAACGACATATAAACTAAATGCTTGCTCAATGTGTAGAAAATACTTTAAGAATTCACAAAGTCGATTTGCATAATATTACTTCAATAACAGTATAACTCGCTAATAAAACGTGTTAAAAGGTTAAGCTTTAAAATGCAGGCATTTATTAGACCTATTAGTATTATATGCAACAAAGTGGTTTGATATTTCTAAGGCTATATAAGAATGGTACTCTACAAATGTATCAAATAATACAGACACTAGCCCTAAATATTGTTTAACGTACCTGTAACAGATTCAGTTTTTATTTTCAAATTTATGTAACTGAAAGATCCCCAGATACTCAACCATTTAAATTTCTTTGTTAGTCCTTGTAGTGGTATCAGTGTCTAAATTATATAATCCAGTAAGCACTGAACCACTAATGTCGTGATTGTTAAATCTTCGCCGTTTCTAGACAAGAGATGCAAACACGATCCTCTTGAATAATCTCAAAGGTTAGTATAAATTAACGATAAAAACTAAAACCTCAATAGTCTT
>CABFOW010006852.1:0-28531 GCA_902141385.1 Timema californicum
CACTCTTTTACTGTTGGCAAGGATGTCAGGATTTGATTTACTGCGGGTTCAAAATTGATAGCCTTGCGAATCTAATTTTAGTTTGTTTTTACTATGATATTCTCAAGCAAATAATTAAGGAGTATTTTAACTAGCATAGCCCACTCAGTCCTACCCCCCTAATACTATCGTGAACTTTTTTCTTGAGCTTACTTATGATACATTTATTTTGTAAATAGCTTTGTCATTCTAGCTAATACTATTTATGGTCTTAATACTAGGCACATTTTGTATATCAATTAATCTTATAGTCGCTATACTGATAAATATTTATTTTCCCACTTTACAGGAAAAACGAGCTAAAAATAAATCCGAGGTTAGCAACAAAATTCAAAAGTGTGATAGTAGCCATACATTTTCGTCTACGTCAGTCTACTAACCAAAGCAAATAAATATATGATACTAACGAATAATTTGTAAGAAAATCTGATTCAAGCAAAGACATAAGTGAAATCCCGGTATTTTTGGATAAAAATTGATCTGAAATTCAATTAAACTAGCATAGCTTAGCATGCAACTTATTGAAGTGTGTATAAACAATACAATAGGTGCTACCAATGTAATAGTTTCTTGCTGTAAAATAGATTAAGTTGTTAATGGTTGCTATCCGTCTGAGGTACGCGCACATTCACTACGTTACTGAACAGAGGGATTAGGAGATTATAATTTTTAAACAGATGCTGGTATTTTCATGGAGGGTGAGAAGACAATTAATATGAAACCATAGCCTCATTTAACTCAGTCGGGATTCAAGCTCCTGCCTTGTCTTCATCGTTAGACCAAATTATATCAGCCTCGGATTCAGTCCACGTGCCCAAAGATGCGGGTTGATAGAAAGTTTATAGCCTAGAAAAGATCTGCTTATATTTGAAGGGTTGTTTTGTTATTTTTACTAAGTGTAGGTGACCTGGCGGTCTAGGGGTAAGGTGTCAGACTTCTATGCTGGGGTCAAGGTTTCAATCCTCAGTCCCGGCAAAGATTTATCTGATTACCAAACCCTTCCTTCACCTCTGACAAGACATCTTGTGAATGTGGATAATGCCAGGCCTCCACCGTGGTTCGGATTACACGTTAAACTGTAGGTCCTCCATTTCATCTCACAATCACCCTACCATTACACATTAGCGTAAGTGCGTATAACCCGAACGGGTAGTAAGACGCGGTGCTAATAATAATAATAATAATANCACGTTAAACTGTAGGTCCTCCATTTCATCTCACAATCACCCTACCATTACACATTAGCGTAAGTGCGTATAACCCGAACGGGTAGTAAGACGCGGTGCTAATAATAATAATAATAATAATAATAATAATAATACTAAGTGTATATATATATTTGTAGCAAATACAGATGAGGTAATTAAAGACAATTATAATATGTAGTTTTGGATGCATAATTTGTGTATTCTACCTGGCATGAACTATTAGAATAATCAAACACATTTTCTTGAGTATTAACTTTAATTACGTTCTTGTAAATATTTAAATACAATTCATCTGACAAGTACGCATATTATGAAGTTTATGGCTGCACAAAATTTAATAAAGCTACACAAAAATAAATATCATAGCTGTTTTATGACTGTTATTATCCCATATTTATTAACCACACGTACTCACTTGGATTATTATTATTATTAGCACCGTGTCTTACTACCCGTTCGGGTTATACGCACTTACGCTAATGTGTAATGGTAGGGTGATTGCGAGAATAAATGGAGGACCTAGTCTTGTCAGAGGTGAAGGAAGGGTTTGGTATTCAGATAAATCTTTGCCGGGACCGAGGATTGAACCCCGGCCACCAGCACAGAAGTCTGACACCTTACCCCTAGACCGCCAGGTCACCTACAACAATATTAGTGAACTAGTTAGTGAACAATACACTAGATAACAAAATAACTGAAAGAACAGCGATGCCATCACTTGAGTTGGCCATAGTGCGTTGTCTTCCGACTAACACCGAAAATAATGTTTTGTTAGAGTTCTCGGGGTAGACATTCGTGACAGCTGTGTGAGCTCCACAATAGGTGATTGTTTGTATAGGTTTTATGATACGAATAATAGCTAATATTCAGCCGAGACACTAGTCTACATTCGTGAATAGTGTGGGATCCTGCATTTATGTTCTTGTGCGCCACTCTTTCCTAAGACTGTTTAGCCAGCGATGAAGAGGACCTGGTTCAATTTTCGGTAGGGTATGCTGAGCGAGATTTTTACAAAATAGTTTTGCATTCTACCTCCACGAAAATGCAGGAATATTTCCTTTGAAGTTATTACTTTTTCACCCCTAACCAATTAGCACAACATAAATGTTTATAATACACATCGGTGTTAACACGGTCTAACGCCTCAATCTTGCATAAGACTGGTTTGCTGGTGACGAAGAGTTTGGGGTTAAATTATCAGTTGGGTGCGTGAAGGGAGGTTTTTTTAAAAATATTATTTCCTACTCTCTCTCTCTCTCTTTCCACAAGTGTTCACGGTTGTTTTTCATCTAAATGTCTACCTTCCTCATTCTTATCTTATTATCTTAACACTCCAGTGGCCGAATGGTCTAAGACGTCACTCTAGTGTTGGACTGGACTTCTGATGGCGGGAAAATTGTGGTTCGAATCCTGGTTGGGTCTACCGAGGATGTTTTTTTTTAATAATGGTTGCCCATTTTCCTTCTACGCCAATGCGAGTATATTACCTCTAAGATGCTTCCTTCCTCATCCTTACCCCATTAGAGTAATGATCATAAATGTGTAATGCCTATAGCTCGAACAGACACTAAAGGTGTAGTGGAAAAAAAATGCATTCATTCCATCCGGGTAGTACGAGGTGGAAGGGAAAAGAAAATTGAAACCACACATTGAAGAAGTGATTTTCTCTAACTTTGGTGGTCAGGGTCGGAAGGGGGGGGAGAGTGAAGTAAAGGAAAGGTGGGGAGAAGGGAAGTTTTTATTTGACAGTTTCACGTGCTCCAAGTCACGACTAGTGTTAAGTGCACTCCCCCCTTTTACGGGAGATATTCAAGATAAAACAAAATTCTAATCACGTGTTCACATTTTAATAGCCTTCATTTGTCCAAACCATGAGTGTACTAGCAAAGAAAACAAATGGTCGTCCATGTTGGGTGTCAACGTTGACAAATAATCGAGCGCATTCGCCTGGTACCAGCAGCACGCCTTCGGTGGACACTTTGTAGACAGACAGTTCAGACATGCAGGTCTGACCAGCAAACGCCCCCTATATACCAAGAATCCTGGCCATTAACGTGTGGGAACTACATTTCAAGGGAAGCTACGCTTTGGCAATACTTTTGTAGCGAATTTAATTATAGTCACGTTACAAACAAGCCAAAGGCATTAGTTTGTCTCCATATACCTTTTAATTTACAATTTGATATATAATAAAGTATCCATTCGCTATAGGAGTGGTGGTGAATGAAAGCTAGCAGAAGCTGTAAATACGGTTAAAATAAAAAAATATTTTTTAAAAAAAATGGCTTGTTGTGAGAGTTTTGACAACAAATAATTATATGGTCTTTCAGCTTATATGGTTTGGCTAGCAGACACCTGAGATTATATCTGGTAAATTTTGTTAGCTGTAATTTATCTATACTCTTATAATAGATGGAACATATTTATGACAGCTATGGTAGCCCCGGAGTAAAAGGTTTGTTTCAGGACCTGATGTTTGTGGATACAAACCCAGCTGAGGCCGATGGATTTATCGAACGATGAAAATCTACACAAATTCTTTAGAGGGAAAATAAAGCACTAGGTTCCATGTCAATTGTGGTAGCTAAAATGCTTAGAGTATGGAAAAAGTGTATAATAGGAGTAGTATATGAATTTATTTAGTGTTTGTTTAGTGGTTTCTATAAATAAATAGTACAACACAATATTACAGTCTTTCTTATAATTGGTATTATAGCTTCAAAAATAATTTAGAAAAAAATAGCTTTTTGTGAACTTCAGTTAAGTACGTTTCGCTCATAGAAACAAACACATAATTTTGTTAGTAATAATAATTATTAATTTTCATATATATATAATATATACAATATATATTATATATAAAATATATAATATATACTATATATATTATATATATTTATTTGAAAATAAATTATTCTAATATTTTAAATATAATTAAAATTTTCGAAAAGAGAATGTAAGATACCATAAACAAATTTTTATTTGTATAAATAAAAAGTGTTGCTTTTTTACTATGAAAAACTATTCACAGATATTCATTTAAAAACTCAATCTTCAAAATAAATTTCTAAAATATTCAAATTTTCTGTAATTTGTTTGTGAGTAAAGAACCCTTAAAATATTTTATTTTATATAAATAAATATATATTATTATTGATAATGTAAATAAGTCTCCCTATGCCAATTTATAACCAAATTATTAGATCATTTATCAAAAAAGATATAATTTTACAAAAATTATTAATCAGATCACTTATATCAAATGGTAAAATAATCTTCACAACTGTTTATCCAACAAATTAGCAGACACCCATATTGAACCAAATCACTTAAACCATTTTTCAAGATATTAAAAAAAAAGTCATCAGTAAGCCACTGATAACAGAATTTTCCTCCCAAAAACAAGTATATAGCTTTATTCGTCACATCCATGTTAAACACTCCCCGGAGATACATTTTAAGAAAAAACGTTAAACTCATTTTCAATTTTTTTTTTTTAAACTCACTCAGTAATTAAAACCTTATATCAAATGTTTACTAAGAACCAAGTATACAGGGCTATTTGTCATGTCAAACGCTTCCAAGATACCAATTTCGAACCAAATCTATAATACCGATGTTTAAATATTTCCTTTTTTTTCAAACAATCAGTGATAATTAAACTACCAATTAGTTTGAGATATTTGCAAAATATTTAAAGTTTTTAAGAAATCAGTTATCAGTAAACTAGCGAAACATTAGTTTTTACCCCAAAAATAAGTATTCAGTGTATTTTGGTGTATCAAACATTCTTAAGATACCCATTTGTAACCAAATATTTAAGAACATATGTAAATTATTTCAAATTTTTGAAAAATCAGTTATCAGTAAACCACTCATAAATGAGTTTTTACCCCGAAGCAATTATGGAGTGTTATATTTTACACTACAAAAATACCCATTTGGAACCAATTTATTAGAACCATTTGTAAAATATATAAAGATTTAAAAAAATAATTCTTCTCTAAATTACCCATTAATGAGTTATTACCCCCCAAAAGATATACTGTTTTTTGTCATGTCAAACATTCTCAAGATACTCATTTAGGAATAAAGCAGTTAGAGCCATATTTTGTAAACTACATCAAATATTTGAAAAATTAGTCATTAGTAAACTACCCTTCAACAAATGTTTGCACCAAAAAATTATATAATGTTTAGTTTTCATGGTAAACAAAAAAAACTCTATATAATGTTATAATAGGTAGAGCAGTTTTAGAAAAAATTGGAACTGGGGTTTAAAAATATTACTCATTAATAAACTACCCTTAATTGAAGAGCTTGAGTAAAAAATAAGTTGTATAGCCCTCTAAAATGTATTAATTAAGTTTGAACAAAATCTATCAAATAGTTTTGAATCCATGGCCAGGGACAGATTGAGAAACATACATAGAGACAGACAAACCGTTAAAATTGTAGAAACCAGTTTTTTAGTTTCGTGTCCACATACAACGTAAAATTAGAAATCGATTTTTTTCGCGGTCACTTTATTTTCTCTTGTTATGAGAAAGTAATGTTGTTTAAATCACTCCCAGTACTGTATTATACTATTTTAGATAATTTAAACTTGCGTGAACTTTTAAATATTGAGTTTCATACGCATATAATTTTTTTTTCAGGATGACCTGTACTTATGGACACGTGTATAAAGGCGTTATTCAGATATATTGTGACAACCTTAAGAGCCCAGGAAGCACAGTTAAATGACCGTCAAGGAGTCACATGAGAAAATAGTTTTTTTTGTTTGTTATTATAACTTTAGATAACTATCATATAGTATACAAACATAGCTTAAATTGAACCAATTGGAGGTCTGACGTAAAAAGGCAACATTTCAGACTTTTTTTTTAATATCTGTAACCAATTTACAATAAATAAATACCCTAAGAAAAACCATCCAAGGTTAAGATTCTGTCTCAGATTCTATATCTAGTTCATTTCTTCAATAACAGCTAAATGACTCATACCTATAAGGTAGAAGACCTTGAATTAAAGGTATGTAATACCTATTTTTAACAATTCCCAAGAATGTTTCACTACAAGCTAATTTTAAAATTAAATCGGCTACAATCTCTTTTTACTTTTTATATATTAAGGTGGTAAGCATCGACACATAGTTACCAACTATAAATATCAATATGAATGTGGTAATAGCCTATATCCCTAATAAAGTAGGATATTAAAATTTAATACTAATTATATAATCATAAACACCATGATAGCAAACTTAGAGTTGCTATGAATGAAAATTTAATTTAATATAGATATTAATCGACGTAAAGCATATTACAAAATAACAAGATAAAATAATTTAATATAAAAGCATATATATTTCAACAAAGTGCCATTAAAACATATATCGAAAAAAACAATGCTAGAAAAATTTAGGTTAAATGCGTATATATATGTAAAGGCCTATAAAGCATATACAAGCTATCGTACCAACGCTCTAGAAACTTGCCAAAAATTACTGAAGTTAACGAACAGTGCAACTAAATAACGGCTAGAGCGCGCCTCAAACATAATAGATCCTAATCCAAATCATGGTCCCTGAAGAACTTAATCATTATTAATCCGGGGCATACCCACGTTTTAAAACCCAAATAAAAAACCATTCGGAAAACAAGATTACTTTAAAGTTAGCTCGAAACAGTAATTTTTAAAAGAGTACCGCCCTCCCTCCCCCCATAATTTTATAAGAATAGAATTTTTAATAATAAAGCCCAACCTAAGCTTAAATTGGTGCCCTCACCTTTATGTATGTCAGTGGTACAGTGAGTACCGTAGGGAAAGATACCAACCATTATATAGTTAACACAAACGTAAACATGTCTCCAGAGAGGGGGAACAGGGGCGGAAAAGAACGAACCAGAAAAGGAGACAAGCAGCGCTCGGGTGGTGATGACGGTGATTCTGGGAGCCGCTGGAAGCATGGAAAGACGTCTAGGCAATGAACCGGAAACTACTCTGGTCAATCGTCACTCTTGTTTCTTATGGGCGCGGCCTCAATCACGAGCGGTGCGTGGGGTCAAACCTCGTTTTAGTCCGTGGTGGAGAGTCGAAGGGAGAAGGTTCCGTGACGTTTGCTCCAGTATGCCATGATCAACAAGCCAGGTGGTGAGTGTGGTGTCATTATACTGGGTATTATACAGACGATTGTTCTTCGTTCTTGTAACATCGTTACAATATTCCTGTTTTCAGATCAGAGGGTTTCTTGAATTTATGTAATGGCTAGTTGTGCTGTATTGGGTTATAAAAAACGATTTTTCTCTCTTCTCATTAAAGAAATGCAGTTAAATTCAATCTTAACTCTTTAATGAACATCCCTCCTTAATTAGGATAAATTATAAGATAGTTAAGGTAGGTGAATTAAAAAACCAGTTGGAATAGCAACATTATTAACATTCTAATTCAAGAGATAGGAACTAAGATGTTATCTATTGGGAAATGTATCCAGAATAGAAATGGTATAGTATTGCAAAACAAAAATGAGAGCTAGAAGTAAGATTTTAACTTTGCCTGTTTTTGAACACTGATCATAGGTAAATAAAATGTGATCCAAAGGCATTAGACCCCTCACCTAGGGCTGTATTTCCCCAGCCATATAGGCGATAAACCTAGCCCTATAGTTATAAATATTAAAGTTAAATTAATTTTTTGTTTACAATTACAATTAAGGAGTTGGAACTATAATAATTTAGAGGGAACCCTCTAGCCGTCAAGGCTGGAGGAATACCAAAACCTACATCTGGCCTTACGAAATATATTAAGAACACGGCACGAAAAATGACATTCAACAACATCCTTCTATAGGTAGTTAACCTCCCAGTTGAACCAGTGAGCTTGCGTATTAAACTGAGTAAGGTATTTGAACAGAGAAATGAGACGTTAAACGAAGACCTACTATATGTCCAGTTTACGAGAGTGCATGATCACACGACCTTTGACTCTAAGGAGAGTGGTCTTGTACCCACATATACACAATTTAACCAATAAGAAGGAGAAGAGATGAACACGAGTCCTGGTATAAATACCAGGTTTTGCAAAATACACGGGATGAGAAGTGTGGCCGTGTTGAGAGAAATACGTAAGATTCATGAGGAGATGGATTTGGACGTCGTATGCCTGCAGGAACCATACATTAAAGGGGAACAATTTCCATACATGCCCGATAACATCTAGAATAATAGCCTCTGGGGAGTTCCTCATGAGAAATATCGTTGTCTTCAATGGAAATATTACGGTTACCATGGCTCATTTATACAGTAGCAACATGTGTGGAACCGAGGTTCAGGATAGGCAGATTTATACTGAAGAACATGAATTTCCAGTATTAAGAAGCCATTCAGCTATACCTAGAGAAGATGGAAGAATTAGATGGACCATTTGAATGAATATCATCGGTATACGCTGCGGACGTTGATGCCAAGTCAGCAATGGGGTACAGCTCGAGGATAGATAAAATATGGGAATACTCTTGATGAGATTATGAACACCAGTTGGCCTGTGATAGCAAACCAACTGAACAATATGTCCACCTAAACAGGGAAAACATAGGTATCTACAATAATATTAATTTCACCGTGTGTAATAATGAAGCAACTTACATCATACAGAGATGCAAGGTAAAAGAAGACCTAAACCTAAGTGATAATAATCAAACAGTATATGAGCTTACCACAAATGAAAGGAAAGATATGGAAGCAATACACTTGAAGAGGGAAAACACCAATACAAGCAATCTACAGTGTAATGACTACCTGCAGATATTTCACGTGACTGCCAGAAGAGCAAGGAAATGATATTAAAGATGTTTGGATCTGGCTGGAAGACACATTTTATTAAACCTTTATCGAAGATAAAAATACACCTTCAAAACCAGTCTGCTAGAAAAGAAGAAATCAAACTGGGAGGAGTACGTTAATGACCAGCGTGCTAGCAACCCCTGAGGAATCTCTTTTAAAATAGTATAAGCGAAAATAGGAACCCTAGCATTGATTACGTTACTGCAAAGACTCGACGAGTACATAAATTCCTGCGTGGAAGAATCGTCAGAACTCCTTCTTGAAACGTTGCTTCTAGATTACACCATGGAAGATGAAGACGAACGGCATACAAGATAACAATTTATGGACCTTGGTGAAGACAAACGTCCATTGGAACCAGTTACCCAGGAAAAAGTAAAAGAGTTCATAGCATCAACGAAGAAAAACAACCAATAGATCTGATCGTTACGTATGTCTATCAGCTGATGAACAAATGCCGTGTGCAAGACAGCAGAACATCTGGAAATAGAATGAGGTAGAGATTCTAATCAAGGGAGTGGAATACATTACTTCTTGTTAACTCATTATTATTATAATTATAATTATTATTATTATACTATAGAACCACATGACTGACTTACTCACTGACATTAATGTTTAAGCACTTCCATATTAGATATAAACTTGAAATTTGGCAAACTTATATCATTAAGCCTGTAATTAACGGGAAAATTCCAAACAGTTGAACATTTTAATTTTTAGCACCCAAAAAATTCAAAATGGCGGTTCAACTCTAAAGTCTGCGTGGACCTTTCTTTGGAGGTCTCCTGTGGCTAAATAGCAAGACCTATAAGAAAACGGATTTGAAATTAAATTAGTTTATATCCATTTGCAAGGAAAACTCATCGGGGGCTTGGGGGCGGAACCCCTAACGAGCAAAGTGACTAATTCATACATAGAGACTGGACTAACTATTAGACAAAGCTGACTCACTTCGGTTCATGATTTTCGTTTTAATGACAGGCCTATTTATTCTCTAAACAGATTGTTGTGAAATATTTTATATTAATTCAATCTGTTTTTTGTGTATAATTATCTTCTTTCCAAATAACTTTTACATTGGTATATTTATTTGTTGAAAGATATTCTGCCTTATCCACAACGTCAAAATGGTACTAGCTTGAAAGTCAAGAACTATAACATAAATTCAATTCCATAACTTAGGATAAATATAGTAAACACAAATCTATATTGTTAACAAATGGTAGCAAACCCCATTTATATCTATTTCGTTTAGTAGCATTTAAAGTAAACACCAATACCAACACTGGTGTTAGAATGACACAGAAACACTATGAAGAGCTGATTAGTAGTTTTTGATTACAATCTAATCTAAACAACTGATGTATAATAATATGGCGAACCTAAAGTAGCAAAATAGCTCAAACATAATCAAAGCAATTTTAATTGTATTTTAAAATTATTAATTTTTACTTAAACTAAATATATGATTGTGCAAATATATTTTCACGTATAAATGAGAAAAATCAGAGTTTGGTCTAATTATTTTATTTATCCTGCCTTAGTAGACCAATAATGTGCTTCTTAAAGACCTGTGGGGAAACAATAAGAAAAGATACTGTCTTATAGACTCCTGAAACAATGAGAGGTGATAGATATACACCCGAGGAAATATGGTTTCAGGCGGGGAATATCGACGGAAGATACGGTATCTATGGCTATGTAAATAATAGACAGCTCTAAAGTAAAATTGGGGTCGGTATATTCCTGGATATCTTGGGAGGATTTGATGACCTGTGTTTGACCGCTCTATTAAGACGATGAGAGGAATCAGATATCTCGGGCCACTACTGTAAAGACAGATATGCCACGATGACATGGCCAGGTGTATCCCTGAATAAGAAACTCACCGAGGGTTGTCTCTTTGGATAATTGAGTGGTCCCATACTTTGGTGATACAAGACTCGAGTTTGGACTGAAAGATCTTCAGATGAATCCCAGGACTGAAAGATTGGTGGAATTTGCAGAAAACCTTCTTATAGTGGTTGAGGGAAAAGTGAGATGGCGATTGTAAGCCAATTTAACCTGGCTCTAGAGAATCTAAATGCCTAATGCAAAAAGGTGATCCGCAGATCCTAAATGTTCAGTTACTTTCGTTCAGTTTCAAGATAATCTGTCTGACTTATCTCGGTCACTATCTCTTTCTTCTTCTTTCATTTCCTTGTTATTTTCTTAATCCTTTTCCTCTTTACTTTTATCTCTGTAGTGCATTAGTCTTTATTATTTTTGTGTGTTTATGTATTCTTTCTTTTCTTTTAGTAAAACTGCAATCGTGTTCTCATCAAAGATTCTCGATTGGATGTTGTCTTGTAGTATCTTTCTTTTCTTTTAGTAAAACTGCAATCGTGTTCTCATCAAAGATTCTCGATTGGATGTTGTCTTGTAGTATCTCGTAAGTATTGTGTCCTCTGAGGAACATTTTTGTTGGTTGCGTGGGTGTTGGATGCTTACGCATACCCAGACAATGTGATATAATCTACAAGAACCGGGTAGGTTGCAAGTGTCCTTGTTCCTGGCGCTCCTGAATGCATGAGGATATCACAAATGTTCTTCCACCTTTTTCTTCTCATCCAATAGTCTTGCCACTCCTCAAGAATGGATTTTCTGATTTCTACTGACGTAGTCACTTCAAATATAGTAAACACTTTTACTTTTTACAGGTCTCCCTTCTTCATCAACACTCAGAATCTCTCCTTCTAGCATCTAAATCCATCGGGTATGGATCCAGTGTAACGGTAAGTGCGTCCTTCGATGTTGTCGAGTATGTCCCGGAGATCTTCAGAAGAATACATCTCCAAAGCCTCCTAAGCAATGTAACCAGCCTGATATTCTTGAGCCTGCTGGCACACGCACTAACCTCATGGCCCTAAATGGATACAAGTAGGGACTCAGTATACATTCTTATCATCCACATAGGGTGTTAAAATCATCTCTGCCCTATGCTAATAATTCTACTAATTACACATTTGGCCTTCTTAAATACCAGTCCCATGTGGGGGTTGGTGTTCCGTTTAAAGTTAAGTGTTACACCGAGGTATTTGTTATTCCTTCACCTATTAGTTCTCTGAAGGTATATCTCTATTAAAGGATCCCTTTGTAGTATACCCTTGAACAGCTTGTTTGTAATCTTTGCTTACGCATACACTGCAAGCTGTCAAGAGAATAGGCACCCCATTAGAGAGGAGGGGAAAATGTGAACTATAGATCTTGGAACAATAACCTTTAGAAGCTGCATGCTGAAGTGGGGAAACCAAGGATGCAATGCCAAAGCTGTACTGACTTTGGAAGCTAAATTTTACTACTCGACATCTATAGAAGAACAATTAAAGCATTTGAAACCAAGCTGATAGTGGTAGAATAAGTGATATTGGAGAGGTACGTACGAGATCAGCTTACGACAAGCCTGTGAGTTTACTTACCGGCTCAGAGAGTTACTTGAAATAAAGGGCCCCAGTATCAATTAAGATGCTTAGGAAACCTCACAAAAGTACGACTTCCTGCTGGAAGGAGTCCGCTCAGCTTCATCTTAATACGTTGCATTCTGATGACACCAAAGTTGAAAGAGTTGGACAATGAAGGAATACGAGACATATAATGAAGAAGGGATATGTACATGGAATGGGCGTGGATCCAGTTGCCCAAGATGAGATTGTGTGGCTCATTAGCTCGAAGAATAAGAACAAGGTACCTAGACCTGATGGTATCAAGCCTACGTTCTATAACAAATAGCAGAGTAAATCGCCCCTTGTGTCTCCTTGGTTATGTAAGGCAATTTAGTAGAAGAAAAAAATATCAAAATTTTAGAAGCAGAGTGGGGAAGTTTTTCTGAGCAAAGGGAATGACAAGGACCCTCTGCTTAATAAATCGTATCGAACAATATGTCTACTATGTACCTGTGTGAAGCTCTAGGATAAAGTTCTATGTGCTAGATTCTAGAAGCACATATTGTAAGATTGGATGCATCGTAGACAATTTGGATCTAGAAGGGGAAGTTTAACCATGGATGCAATAAATACGACTATGAGCAACATTGATGAATCAAAAGCAAAATACACGGTCAAAATATTTGCGGAAATTTCAATAACATTTGACAACTTATGGTGGCCTGCAATATTCAAGACAATTCGTGACATCAGATGTCCTAGATGTATCTATCAAAGTTACAGGACTACTGGAGGAAAGCCCCTAATTGTCCAGGAGTATCCCTAAGTAAATAACTGACCAAGGGGTGTCCCTAAGTGTCGGTAAGAAGACCAATATTTTTGGACGTAGGATTAGAGCCTGGGCTGCTATAAACGAAGTCGATCCCTAGAGTGTTGGGTTTGGTGGCTTTCGCGGGCGATATTTTAATAGTTATGGCTGTACAATCAAGAGTAGAACTCAAAATAAAAAGTAGTCGGGTAAAGTAAGGTTTATATGCATGGTCTATAAAAGTAAGATTCAAGCTGTCACTCGCGAAGACTAAGTACATGATTTCAGGGGGATGCTAAAAAGGAATCGAATTCTGAATATTGATGGTCATGTGATCAGGCGGAACAAGATTACAAGATATTCAGATGTGACACTCGATGAAAAGCGAAAATTCAAGGTCTACATAGAACAGGTATGTGGTAAAGCTATGAGGATTATGAAAAATGCTCATTAGTACAAGTCAGAGGAAGTTACAACTACATATGCATATTATTAAAAGATACCACGAGATCTTGCTTGTCTCCTTAGTAGGTTTTCGGAGCATGTACCTGTACTCACCGGCTTAAGAATGTGATTTTGGCTGAGACATTAATCAGGAATATGAGGGGTATTGTTCTGAGGTTCTCTGGAGCATACTTGACCACCTCAGCTGATGCACTGACTGTCATGCTAAGTGACTGCTCACTTGACCTGGTGGTGTGAAATAGAGGCACGGAGTACTAACTGAGAAAACGAGAAACAAGAATGGCAAACGAATTAATAATAGAAGTAGTAACATCATATTGACATAATAAGAAGTTTGGGAAGACCAGGAGTAATAAGGTAGAAGAACGTTTAACCTATTCCCAAATATTCACGAAGGATAAGAAACGAAACAACTACACGCAATTCAGGTACTTATCCACATCACTGAGTATGGTCCGTATTGTGAGGAACGTCAATAATCCCCTAGCTTTTAAAAAATATATATATTACGAGTATATTACCCACCCGTAATTTAATTGTACTAGTATTTCTTAGAAACTTTATTTTTTATATATGTTTGTTGGATGTTAGTAATGGCCGTCTTGGCAGCACGTTCGTTTTAGTTTCTGTTACCCGTGGATATGAACTATTTAAGGTTTTTCCCTGGTAGCTAACATCTTTGGAAAAAATAAATTATCTGATATCTAATGTTGTATTAATCTTTGCATCATTTTATTACGTACCCTGTTTTGTATTCATTTTCTATCATTGTTTCTTTTTTTGGCTTATCTTCAATTCTTACAAATTTATTTTATGGGATCCATCTTGATTAGTTAAAATGTTCACGATCCCGCAATACGAGCGTGCTACTAGAAGAGCGATTTCTGACACGCGATTGTAGAGAGAGAAGATACATTTTTTTTGGCGTGTTTTTTATTATTATTTTCCTTCTGGCGGATGGATTTTTTGACGTGGGGGAGAGCCAGAAATGTTTTAAGGATTAGAATTTTGTTATTGTTAATTTTAATAGTGTTCACACTTTTGTATTTGGTTATAAAAATGTTTATTTGCAAGATTAGATATTTTTGAAGGAATCTTGTCTCCAATTTCGGGCAACTTTGGCGTAGTTCTTGGAATATGCGTGACAAAGTGGCCTAGGTGGGAGGATTCCTGAAAAAAAAAACGGTATTGGGGTGAATGTGATGGAGGTGAACGAAGGCTCTTTGGTGGAGCTCCAAGTAATTTTTATGGGAAGAAGAAATTTCTAGTAGTAAATATACCTATAATAAAATAAAAATAACACTGTATGTGTGTGCATCAGCTTTACCAGAGGAGAAATTCCATCCGGCATAGTCCGGTGGGGCTAGGCCCTTCTTGCAACCTGGGACACCTCAGCTACACATTTGTATGGTGAGCCTATTCATTTCTCTGGGGATAGACAACTTGCAAGCCTTTTCCAGGACTTTATTCAACTCATTCATCTACAGCAATATTATATATATTTGAGCTATTTACGGCCCTATAAATGTACCAGAAAACTCGAGATCTTTCATCTCGTCATATCCCACACCGAAACTTTGGGAGAATAATTTTGTGTGTTTTACTTGTATTTTATGTATACACATTTTTGGTCACTTAACTTGTACCATAACCATACCGCCATGTCTCTATCAATCTGCACAGGTGTAAAATAATACTGTAAATTCAAACTGTATTTTATTCTGGTCGACCCCATATGTAGGGAACCTAATTTGAGAATACTGGAGGAGTGAACACAGTAAATATATACATATTTTTATTAATACACATTTTTGGTCACTTAACTTGTACCATAACCATACCACCATGCCTCTATCAATCTGCACAGGTGTAACTAATACTGTAAATTCAAACTGTATTTTATTCTGGTCGACCCGATATGTAGGGAACCTAATTTGAGAATACTGGAGGAGTGAACACAGTAAATATATACATATTTTTATTGTTTCAGGTACATTATATATTTTTGCCTTTATTTTACTTACTTAAAAAGCAACATGTTTCTTGTTTTTGCAAGTGCCTGTACATACTAGTACCCTCTAAGTAAGCCTATTTTTTCTAGAATAGTCAAAATTATGTTCATTTTGGGGGAGTGTTGTATATTTTCTCGTGCTCTACAAATCAACCCTGGCCGAGGTATGTATAGGTGCGTGAACTAGAAGAGATTATTTTCACAGGTAAGGTTGTTTATTTGGTTCACTACATGTTGTATATAGTGTATACCTACATACCTCCACATACTACCCAGCAGAAGTTTCCACGAATTTGTAGTTTTTTCCTTTAAACATTTTATTTTTTATTTTTATATATATAACCAAAGTCCTGGTATATAGAGTGAGAGAGTGTTTTTTCCCCGTGTATCATACGCTTTTGTTGAAGTATAATGCCCTTTTATATAGCAAAGGACTGTCAGAGACAATGCATACTATGTGAGTGCGGAGAAGAGGCAACACCTGAGCATGTGTGTGGTATGAGAGTGTTCCATAACACATGTGCTGAGGGTACAGCAACACATGCTTCACGGACACCGAGTAGATTGTATCCTATAGAAGTCCTTTTACAAGGTCACGACGCTTGTATCACTAAAACATCAACAACACTTTATGGAAAGACTAAAGGCTAAATACTGAAAAAGGACAGTAAAGACGGAAAAGAACGTAACGCTGGGAGACAATAAGAAGAAAGAGACGTAAACAAGGACTATGACAATTATAATAGAAAAGTTGAGATACAGGATGAATAAGGAAGAACTATAAATAGTAAAAGGATACATCTAGGAAGAAACATATGAAAATCTCAATTATTTTAGTTCCTTATGGCTCTGATGCATTTGGTGACAAATTAAATCCGGGATCAGAAACGAGGGGGTTCCCAGTCTATCAATTGGCTTGAGAGGGTGAGATACCAGATAGTCATCCAGTGCGGCCAAACACGACAATCACGACAAGAAACAAACATCACACATACAACCTGTGCAAACATATATACTGCTTTATTTATCAGTTAGATAAAGTGAAGAGTAGCTTTATAGTAAAGAAGCTAATTTAATTTATCTAAATAAATAAAAATTGGTAAAAATTTAGGAATATTATTGAACTAGTAATAGTATAATAGCATATTATGACCCATCATAGAAAACAAGAATATGGGTTATAAAAATAAGTTGTAAATTATAAAAGCCCTTACTCTAATAGGGAGGTAAGAGTAATAAATAGCTTAGAGGAATTGTACCTGAATTCTCGTAAAACGATAGTGAAAAATCTTCTGGTGTACACCCATCTGAGATCAGAACTTCCACATTACTCTCTCTGACTATACTAAATTTAAATGTTGCCCTTTTTCCATCGGTGCGTGTTTGTTCACCAATAAAATTAATGTTTTCACCAGGTGTACTTATATTTATGAAATCATTTCAAGAATCGAAGATGGAATTACTATCAAATGGAAATTAGTAAAGCATTTCTTCCTCTTGAACCAAATAATTTTACTCGAAGAGCATCAAGATATATTATATAACCGTGGCCAGTATCCAGCTGTGTCTAAGAACAAATATTATTAATATTTCCTGTGCAACGTTTTAATCTTTTCTTACCTCGTAGTCATATTATTTTGTTTACTAATGGATTTTTTATCCAAACCAATTAATTACATCAAATAATTTTTTGAAGCGTTACCTGATAAAATTCATTTAAAGAGTTTAGTTTAATTTAAGACATTATTCACATTAGGACTTTTTGTTGTGTACTATACAAATATCATTAAAATGTCATCTTCATGTTTATTATTATTAGGTGCATTTGTGTGTGTTCCCGTATAACCTTTAGATGAACCAACTTTACTCTACCAAACCAGGGACACACAGGCTTACAATGGGGACACCAATTCATTTAACAAATCTATATTTACAGGGCCTAATTTAAGGCTTTGGGGCACCTGGGGATGTAAAAAAAATGGAGGTCCAAACATTAAACATATAATTTTCTTTCCAAAGTTTCAAAGTTATTATGTTTTCTTTACACAATGAAACGTTAAAAATACTGTTTAAATACGGAAATATTGTCATGACAATGAAATAGATTTATTTAAATCTAAAATTACTTATTAGTAAATACATATTATTTTGACAGATATAAAAAAAATTAATTTATCTTTATTTTAGATCTTACCATTAATGCAAACTATAAGGTCGAAAAAGAAATATATTTTTATAGAACTGTTTGTTCTCGCCCTGATTTGTGGAGGCCCTAGCCTGCCACCCTTAGTTAAATCCGGGCCTGTGGGTACATATTTTTTTGATATTAAATTTGTTTGAAACATTCAAATTTTTAAAAATAAACGTTGATTTCAAACATGTTTGTCACTCAAAAATACCATCCATCCATTTAGAGAAGTGTGCCAATGGGCACGCATTTTAAGTGCTTGTTAATTTTTTCTTGTTTGCTGATGACGGTGATTTCAATGTTCCAATCCCATCCGGGTGTATTAAGGATGTTTTCACCTAAAAGATTTCCCACACTGCCTCCTAGAAAATTTGTGTAGACATCCTATAAACTTTACCTTACTATTTAATATATGTCATTTTAGAATAATTAATATATTTTCGTATAGTACGGGTAGTGAAACGTAGTGCCCAAATATAACACTTAATCTGCGTATAACAATATTATATAACTAATTGTTTTAAACACATTAAGAAATAAGGTATTCCAAGATAGCCAGATATTTTAAAAATAAATAAATTCGGTCCTTATCATATATAATAAATTTGCCATCTATTCCGTCATGATATGTACATTCGTAAGATTGTCATTATACATTTGGCAGCATAGAGCCCTCCTGAGTCAAAGGTGGCTGCGTTATCTGATGGCTCGTGATCTTAATTAATAATAATAATACTAAGCACCGCGTCTTACTACCCGTTCGGGTTATACGCTTTAAGTACTAATTACTCTAATGGATTAGGAATTGGGATGGTTGAATTAGAGGAAGTGAGCCCGCATTTGAGTGGAGGGAAAGTGGAAAACCATTTAGGAAAAACCACCCCCAGTTCACCCGACCGAGATTCGAACCTCGATCTCCCCGTCCTCAGCAGTCGAGCTCAACACAACAAGCGCGTTAGCCATCTACGCCACCGAGGCGGGTGTGATCTTAATTGATCACACATTTATAGCTGACGATATCCTCACGTCTATCACAGACTCTGCCTTTAAATATGAGTTAAGAGCGACCCTGAAAACATGACGATTCCTGAAGAGCTCAGTCAAAGTTCCCGGGTCCAATTCCCTTGTCCAGGTATCATTTTTCAAACAAAGGGAAATGTTTAAATAGAGATATAAATTAAAACGAGTACCTAGAATGAAAATTTAACATGTGATAAGATTTTACAGCTCTATAGCTAATATTTTTTCTAAACAAATCATTTTTAAATTCTTGTGAATAAGCTTATAAGTCATGCAAATTTTACCTTAGAAAAAGTATGTAGTAATCGTTTATATACTCACATAGTCAGAATGCTCGTTATAGCTCCTGGCTATGGTTAAGTAGGCTAGTGTTTAACACCGGGCAGGTATATTGGATGGGTTATTTTATAGTTTTCCTCCGCCCTAACTCTAAAAATATTATAGTGCATTTTCTGAAAAAAAAAGGCCTTTATATGGTGTTCTTTGATAAGTAGAAAATTGTGAATACCCCAATGATTAGTATATAATTTAGCAATTTAAAAATAAATCTAACGTTTCTCAGCTATTTAATCCCTCGAATCGGTGATCAAGCGGACTAAAAGTAAAACTTATTAAATTAAATTAAATTTAATTATTATTATTATTAGCACCACATCTTACTACCCGTTCGGGTTATACGCACTTACGCTAATGTGTAATGGTAGGGTTATTGTGAGATGAAATGGAGGACCTACAGCTTAACGTGGAATCCAAACCACGGTGGGGGCCTGGCATTCCTCACATTCACAAGATGTCTTGTCAGAGGTGAAGGAAGGGTTTGGTAATCAGATAAATTTATGCCGGGACCGTGGATTAAACCCCGGCCGCCAGCACAGAAGTCTGACACCTTACCCCTAGACCACCAAGTCACCTTTAATTTAATTAAAGATAGGGTTTACATTTCTATCTTAGTGAGCTGAGTGTATTTTCTGAATGAATCTACATTATTATCCCCCTGAAATGTGGGAATATTTTTTATTAATTGTCTCTATTTCATAGCTAGCTCATTGGCGTAATTAAATATGGACAAGAAAATGAGTAGTTAGATGTGGTGAAAACGCCACTTTTATATTTCTTTCATTAAATGATACCTGAAAACCAGGTTCTTGGATATTTTTTTTTCTAAATTATTTGATATAGAGCGTAGCTTTTTACTTCCTGTCCAATTTATGTGCACGTGGGCAAATAAACAATACGAATCTGAGATCCAGTACTTTTAGACCCCTATTTATTGACAGTGTACATTATGTATTTACTGCTTTCACCAGACAGATAATTATTATTGCTATTAATAAACAAGAAAATGGATGTTTAACTTTGTATTTATAATTAATACGTGCAACTAGCTTCTAATATTAGCTCATGTGGGTGATCGCATGTGGCGGGCTATGTAATGTATTTATCAGGAAAAACATTAGATTTATTTTGGGAAATGATGAGACATTATTACGATTGATTAGCGTTCAACCTATTTTAATAGTGTTTTATATTTTTAAGTTCCCATATTCGATTCTTAAAAACTTTGAAAATAAATTGTTTGCTAGACATGGAATTTTAAAATAAAATATTTTACCATTATTTATAATTGGAAGTTTTTATAATTTAGGTCATATATAAGTCCAAATTTTGTCAAACTAATACTTATCAATATATTATTGTTTAACGTATAACCATATATTTAAAGGACGCATTAGTGTTGGGCCACGTATATCTGTTATGACCTGCATAGTCCCACAGAACAGTTGGACCACGTATAACTGTTATGACCTGCATTTAAAAGGATAGCGTTAGTCCCACAGAACAGTTGGACCACGTATAACTGTTATGACCTGCATTTAAAAGGATAGCGTTAGTCCCACAGAACAGTTGGACCACGTATAACTGTTATGACCTGCATTTAAAGTGTATAAATACTAAGAATATACAATTATATAGGATTTCTAATCTCAATACAGAATCAAAGCTATTAATATGTTTTTTTTTATAAATATTCTATCATGCGGTCAATATTGTACCCATATATTTTAGATTTATTCCCGCAGAATAAAATACTAAATTCTAAGGAGGTGCTCTACAAATAGCCCTACATATTCTTGAAACAGGTCCCTTAAACGATAAGTAATACACGATACAATATTTGTTAAAAAAAAATCGATAAAAATAAAGTAGGGAATATTCGAAAACGTCTACTTCTCCTGGAATACTTCTCCCCCAGCTAGCACATGTGGGTTAGGCGGGCGTTCGTTAGGATAGAAGGGGTGGCGAGATGCTTGCGCTTCTCTCCTTCCCCTCCCGCTCTTCCCTAGGACACTGGGCCAGTGGGGCATCACGACGCTAGGATTAGGGAGGAAACCAGCGTCCACACGACCACTGCGCATGGCCGCTCCCGCCCAACACCCTCTACCACACAAAAAAACAACACTTTAGACTCTTAATGAGAGGGTTTTCCATGCTGCATTTTTGGGTGTGTACAGTTACATGCCTGGTGAGAACATAGCTTATGGTATTGGATATTCATTTTTTTTTTTAGAAAATACGTTTTTACGTAAGGTTATTGACAGCTTGATTCCAAAAGTAAAATAAGAGGAGGTTTGAAATTGAAACCGTAATTGCATTGACATGAAAAAAATGGTCATTTATTGTTTGTATGTATTATAGATTTGTATGTATTATAGTAAGTTTCTGGTAATAAGAACCATATCTGACCATTATAAAACTTAGTGGAACTACTATTTATACACCCATACCTCAAATATTGTGATAGCCCGTTTCAGTGGCCACGTGGTCTGACGTGCAACTCTCGTGTTGGACTAGACTGCTGAAGACAGGGGGATCGGTGTTAGATACCGGTCGGGTGCACTGAGGATTTTCCCAAATCTTTCCACTCTCCTTCCAAGCAAATGCGGGTGAATTTCCTCTTATCTAAGTATTTCTAATCCCTAACTCATTAGTGTAATTAATACATAAGCATATAACCCGAACGGGTTAAGACGTGATGCTAAGAAAAAAAGATAATGTAATACTTAACTGTCTCTTTTAAAGTGTATAACCCTAATGGTTAGTAAGATGTGCTAAATATCAATAATAATAATAACTGTCACTTCATATTGAAATTATCAATACCTGTTAAATATCATAAATCCTATCGCTAAATCCTGTCTATGGTAACTTTAAGGTAAATATGTATTATTTAAGATTGTCTTTCTACTAGAATCTTTGAATAACTTAGACTTTAAACAACAACAAAAAATGTATTCAACATCAACCTCTTGGGGAAAAAAAGACACACTATCCTTAAAGCTGTGAGAGCTTCGTCTTTTATCAACCTCTTTTATATATTATATAGTATTATTATTATTATTATTATTATTATTATTATTATTATTATTATTATTATTAGCACCGCGTCTTACTACCTGTTCGGGTTATACGCACTTATGCTAATGTGTAATGGTAGGGTGATTGTGAGATTAAATGAAGGACCTACAGTTTAACATGGAATCCGAACCACGGTGGAGACCTGGCATTCCCCACATTCACAAGATGTCTTGTCAGAGGTGAAGGAAGGGTTTGGTAATCAGATAAATCTGTGCCTGGACCGAGGATTGAACCCCGGTCGCCAGCACAGAAGTCTGACACCTTACCCCTAGACCGCCAGGTCACCATTATATAGTAGCATACAATATTTTTATTTTAAATAATGTCTAATTTTATTTCTTTCAATAGCATGTTCTAGACCAATAAGTGTATTAAATATGGATGGGTGAATATTTAGGAAATCTAACTAATATTTTGAGTACCTTTTCTATGTTACTTCAAATATGGTCATTATCAGAGCAAAGCACTGAGCCTCTAGACCGTGGTTTCAAGTCTCATATAGACATAATATTTATTTGTTTCAAAACTTATGTCTAAAATGACGTTTATGATAGTGGGACTCTTTCGCATAGGATTTCGCGAGGTATTACATTCGCAATATACTCTATTTCTGGTGATAGGAAGGTTTGGGTATGAAACCCAACTTGACGCATTGAGGATGGTTTTACCTAATATATATCTCACTCTATCACCACGAAAATATGGGTGTATATCCTCCATATTCTACCTTCCTCACTCCTTTGCCTTTGGTGTAAAATATTCAGATTTCCTGAGAGATGTTGCGAAATAAATAAAACCATTGGGCCTGGAGTAAAAAAAACTTTAGCGATAACTTTCACCGCTGGACTGCTCAGGTTTGGTTAATGTATGAATTAATAACTATTTTCTAATAGCATAAGGCTAAAATCATATCATCTTCGAGGTTATATGACCTAGAAAAATAGCTTTTAAACTTTAAAATATATCAGGTCCCCTATTTGTGAAGTTGCGCATTGCATATTCATCTTTGGCTAGGTCTAAAAAAATGTGAAATTGAAGGAAAAAAGCTCGCTGACATGATTATATTGGAATAATTTCTGATCCACCTCGGTGGCGTAGTTGGCTGACGCGATAATCGTGTTGAGCTCGACTGCTCAGGACGGGGAGATCGAGGTTCGAATCTCGGTCGGGTAAACTGGGGGTGGTTTTTCCTAAATGATTTTCCACTCTCCCTCCACGCAAATACGGGTTTCACTTCCTCTAATTCAACATTCCTAATCCATTAGCGTAATTAGTACTTAAAGCGTATAACCCAAACGGGTAGTAAGACGCGGTGATAAATATTAAATATTATTAAATAATTTCTGCTCTTTGCAAATAAAGAGTCACGAATTGAATTGTATTATTTATTTTGTTAAAATTAAAAAACAAACAATAGATATTGTGAAATAAAATAGTAGGTAAGCAGTTAGTTACTTATTTAATAGGAATATAAATAGAAAAAAATATTGCAATAATTGACATTTACCGATATTATTAATTTGATTATCTGCATCCTAAATGAAAACTTTTAAAGCTTTAGAATGTCAGATAAGTGGTTTTTAATATATACATGTTTCAATTTCAACAGGAGATTGATATTTACATGTATTGTTTTGACACAATGTGCGGTTAAGTCTAGCTCACTTAAATGAGTTATGTGAAATATCAATAACTGTTTAGGTAGTAAAAAGTTAATCCCTTTTTTTTCGACATTTTCCCATATAATGTAATATAATACGATGAGTTCATGGAGCTATTTCTGAGCATCTGTGGAAATAAATAGATTTTTTACAGCTGTCGGAAGCCTTTTTATAAAATCTATAATCACCTCTATTACAGCCAGGGTTAGGTGAAAAATAAATCATTAAGTTTACTGCTGTTGGGGATATGATGAAGAAAAAACTATAATTATTTTTACCACTGCCAGTTTTCTTTGGAATAAAATCATGATTACTTTTACTATTTCTGGGATCTGCGAAAGAAATAGAATTACTTTAAACTCTGCTTAGGATATGTGGAAGAAAACTAGATTTAATTTTACTGTTTCGGGGGGTGTATGTAACAAAAATACAATTACGTTTACTACTACCTGGTTCAGGAAAATAATAAGATAAATTACTATAAAAGTTTTTAATGAGACCCAATGAAAAAAATTAACTTATTTTAATAAAGGCAAGTGTCCCTGAAAATAAACTAGAACTACTTTTACAAATGCCAGAAAAATATTTATAATTACAGCTACTAAAGCGTGGGAGTTGAATAAAAGCTAAATTATGTGAGAATTAATCATTTAGTTTTTTACTATAATATAGTCAGTACACCCATCCAGGATATATGATGATACCTACCCATCAACCACTAACCACACTGGAAGAGCGTAGCATCTGTTGTGTGGGCCCACTGATTTTATAGTATATTAATACTTATTACAAAAAAGATCTATAGTAGAGTTTTAAAAATAATCTAGAAAAGAGACTACGATCCAAAACACCTCATACGAACATCCAAAATTTCTGATTACAAAAAATAAACGCTAATTTTTCAAAAATTTGTCAAACTTTAACACCTATTAGTGTTATAATACAAATAAATAAAGAAGCATCATACTTTGTAATTATTAATTATATATATATAATATGTTTTATATATAAATTAACATATAATATATATACACATATATCATATGTGTATATATTTATAAATGTATTATTTGACTAAGAAATTTAAATCATAAGTTTCGTAACTTTATAAAGCCTTTAGTTCACCAAGCTACACTTAAAAATTAAAATTTTTTAAAATTTAATTAAATATTTTGTAGTATTCTCACTACATTAATGCCATTTTCTAATTTTCCATATATACTAAACTTATACAATGTTTTGGGCGTGATTGAGCAACAAACAGAGAGGCAACATTTAATATAATTGTATTTGTCTTATTTAAGCTTTCTAGTTTTCTTGGTTTTGTAGTTATAGCACCTTTACACATAGAATACAACGATTGATATTGCAGATGGAAGGGGATATGAGAAAAGTACAGTGGTTTTTTTTTCAGTTTTGACGGAAGAACTTATTTTGGCCAAAATAAATAAAATAGCACACCAATCCAAACATATAAATTTAATTTATTCAAATAGAGACAAAAAAATTCCTTGAATATATGCCAATGGCGTCCTGGAATTTAATGGCACATTTTTCTCGTCATTTGAAAAGTTAGTCATCTAATACTGCTATGATTATGACATATACTCGGCACCTCTTATTCTCACTATGTGCAGAAAATTAAACTCGATGTTTGTACTGGAGCAATATATTTATTTTGGCCAGAAAAATGTTTTGTCATAAAAACCGCAAAAACACTGGTATTTTCTTGCATCTCCTTCCATCCAACCTTAATACAGATTATTTGAAAGAACATCATTTTTTTTTTTAGATTTTAATAGAATAAATAGAACCTATCTGTTAAAATGTCATATTATCCATGTGAAGTGTCAACATAATCGGAATAGTTGTTTGGGAGTTAACAGACCAACACATAGACATGATTTTAATTTCATATATTACTATGATGTACATATTTATGTATACATATATAAATAATTATATATTGATATTTATGTGCATACATGTATATGTGTAAATACATGTATATTTAGAGACATGATTATTTAAAAACATGTAAATGGTTATATACATATATATATGCCTGTATATATGTATATTTACAAGCATGTATATCTATATACACATATATCCAGATATGTGATGTGTATATATACATGCATGTATATGAATATATATAAGTATATGTGTATATACATATATGTATTTTTACATATATATACTTATATACATATCTACAGCCATGTTATGTGTATATACATTCATAAATTAATACATATACATATACATACAAATAAATCTATAAATATATGATTCAATAAAAATATATATTTTTGTATATAAGCTTATACAAATATTTATGTATAAATTATATATATATATATTAATACATGTGGTGTTACAAATATATATATATATATTTATGTAACTAAATATATATGTATACATATATAACACCATTTGAATTATTTAAGTAATTATATATGACTATATACATATATTTATATAAATAAGTTGTATACATTAGTTTATGTATGTATACAACTAAATTATACATATATTAATATATATATTAAAATATGAACATCAAGTTCCAGTTACTTTCTCCAATTCTCTCAGACCTAATCATAGAATTATTGCAACCAAGAATGAAAAACCTTTCAAAAATTTTAGTGGCTTACTTATTAAAAAAGTTGGTTTCTACCAAATATATCCTTATATTTTCATTATTCATATTACAATAAATACATTGTGTTTCTATGTTTTAATAACTTAACTCAACTTGGAGAACTGAAGGAGAAGGAAGAGGTCAGGGCACATTTGCAATCTATGTTCACTGCCAAAACGTATGGGGGGTGGGGGGTCTGTCGTAAGACATAACACCTAATAATAATAACTAATATAACAGTACTTCAGATTTATTAAAATATAATATTATATATTTATATATGTTACAGTATCGTTTAAAATCTCTGTTAAAAGTTATTCTACACTTATATTACACCTCCCAAACAAAGATAATTGTGTCTTCAAAAATTATTAAAATATGTTAATGTCTGATATCTGTTATTTTCTGAAATCTGTTAAAAATTTGTCAAATTTAAAGATTATCAATTATTTTGGACAAAATTAAATTTTTACTATTTATTATTCCCTGTATTCCGAATTAAAAATAGAGTTTCAGAATATGACGCTTTGTAATATAATTATATTAATATTTTCGTCCACCGTATCTTAATACTTTACAGGCTATTCCCCCATTTAATCTATTAGGCTAGGAATGAGTAAGATATAATTGAGAGAGAATGTGCCCATATTTTCGTGGAGGAAGATCCATTTAGCAAAAAGTGTGTATACACGGGTCTCGGATTCGATCCTAGATCTTTTCATCAACATGCAAGATTAAACCTAGTTCTAAAATCCCACCTTAGCAAATAGTTATGTAATTATATATATTTTTTAATTCCTTAAATACCTATTTTTTCACTAACTTCATTGTTAAAATTACCATACGTAGGAAAATAAGAAGTACTTTGATTTTTCAAAAACCAAACAATTTTTTTCACAAATTTCAGTAATAAAATTACTACAAAAGGAAAACATTCACAAATAATTGAAATTTATGTATACTTTGTATATGATACCAATTTTGAACATTCGTAAGAAACTTTGTAGTAGCTTTTACGGACATTGTTACAGCTTTTTAGCTGTTATAACAAAATACATTTATTATTTATATAGCAAATAATAAATAAAGTTATTAAATTTTAATTGATATATTTAATGAAAACTTTCTGAAGAGACATTTATTAGAACCTGGCTTACAAAATAACTTAATTATAGAACCAAAACAAATCCCAGTCCCCAGTCAGCAAATAATATTTTGTGTGATCTTATGCCATTGTTGTAAGTAGCGAGTTGTACTGTTATCTAATTGAGGAGGTTATTTGTCGGTGGCATCCCAAGGGGTAGGTTTGTTCTAGGGATGAATGAGCGCTGTGTAGGGGATGATGATGGCTCGTATTAGAGGGTAGGCTGCATGCTGAGAGGGTTGCCTCACCACTACCACATAGGGTGACGCAGAACATCCTTACACAATTTTCCGCAGAACTAGGACATTACTATCTAAATGTCTTGATTACAATTCGATGCCAAACTTGTGAAATAAACCGAAACATGAAAATACGTTTCATTCTGTGGGACAGAAAGTTTTACGTAGGAACTCTTTAAAACATCTCATGGGCCATATTCAACCTCTAGATGCACACAAATTACACCACTAACTAAACTAAAGCTGGCGGCTGAGGTTCAATCCTCGGTCCCGGCACTGATTTATCTGATTTCCAAACCATTCCTTCACCTCTGACAAGACATCTTGTGTATGTGGGGAATGCCAGGCCTTCACCGTGGTTCGGATTCCACGTTAAACTGTAGGTCCTCCATTTCATATCACAATCACCCTA